>JAODUH010000018.1:5626719-5651854 GCA_027564835.1 Typhlichthys subterraneus
TGAGCATTGTGTTTTCTATTTTTCTACGTAGTGTTTAGTGACTGTTCAGTAGTGTTTTTAATTTTGATTGACTCGGGCACGATTTGACAACATAGTTCAGGTTTGAGCACAGATTGAACTGTTTTGAGGTGAAAGTTTGGTTTTGCAAGATGAGTCTGAGGTTTTGTGAACGTAGCTTGAAAATTGGGTTTTGTGTTCACAGTTTAGAGGAAAAGAGAGCAGCTTTCAAGAAATGTGTCTTAACAATCGAGAAAAACTGTAAAAAAAAAAAGCATTTAAATATACGTCTCAAACTACCAATAGCTAGCAACTCACACAAAGTAACAGCTTAACAGGTAGTATTATCATGGCTCTCTAAATAAACCATGTTTGTGAAGACTAAAGTGTGGGTTGTGAACTTTCTAGTTCAGAACAAAGTTGCACCACCTGGTTACAGAAAGACCAGCTCTATCTGGTCTCGGTCCAGTCCGGTTTACTGAAAAGTGGTGCCAATACAAATGGCTGTGCTTATGTTTGTTCGCATAAATTGTTTTGAAAGGCGTCACCAGGAGTGTTTTTGGGCTGGATTACAGTTGAAATGTGGAGAGCCAACTGTGGTGGAATAATCCTCACAAAGATGACAGTTAGATTTGCTCTTCTTAAAAAACAAGTGGATTGTATCAGACTTTCTTCTCCCCACTCCTGGCAGAGTGGACTGTTAACTATTTAGATTGTGTGTGTGAGAGAGAGAGAGGAAGAGAGAGGGAGAGAGAGAGAGAGAAATAGAGAGAGATAGAGAGTGGGGTAGGCTGCTGTGTTTACCTTCTTTCTCATAGCATTGTGGTGTCAGTTTGTGGTGTCTATAATCAGCATATATAAATTCAGTACAAGTTTTGGGTCCCCATCTAAATAAAATGTCTCTCTAAAGGAAAAAAAGGAAAGTTCTGCTATAATTTACCCATTTACTTTCTGTTCCCGTAGGTCAAGGCAATGCCAAGATAAATCAGTGACTATGTAGTGAGGAGAATTAGGCTTGTATTACACATACCAAAACACGTAAACAGATATTTAGTTTTCATTATTGCAAGCATGTCTTTTGTTTTCATTTTCCACTGTGATTGGTGGAGCACACGGCAACCATTTGGTCGTCATCATCACTCACCATGGTTATGCTACAGGTTTGAGAAAATTGACCTGAACCCTTTCATATGCAGGTAAGTGGGCTTGGCTCAGAGCAGCAGTAACATGTACCAGACAGAGATACACATTCAGAGCCAGTGCTTCCCAAAATGAAATGAAAGGCTTTCGAGGGTTCGCCAGATTATTATGTTTAAGGTAGTGTGTTTAATAAAATAATAAAATACTGTTAAATATTACATGTTTTTCATTGCTTATTGTAGCCTATGCCAAGACCTAAAGAAAATAACTACTTTTTAACATTTTAAAACCGCTGGAAATTCTCCCAGTGACAGTTGAGTTTTCCTGACCCTCTGGTCCATATTTGGCATTCAGGCACTGGAGGTCTCTTCATGGTCGACATCAACTGAATCCAGATGGGTTCAGAAATATTTCCTGTTCATCATCAGTCTTTGTATTTTTTCTTGTTTATATGTTTTCTATAGCAATATAAATTCAGGCAATGGCCTTAACTTCACCGTAACTGCTATTTCTGGACAGAAAGCCTGACATTTGTGATCCTACCATGGAGTGGGTAGAGCCTAGGTCCATTATTCTCTAAAGGACAAAACTAAATGACAACTTGAGATAGAATTTGTGTGGAAGTTTTATCAAGGCTGATATTTGGGAGAATCTTATCACAAGCTCTGCAATGGAACAATGTATTTTTCTTACTTATTGCAACTATACTGTATTGCCTTTATGAAGTTGTCAGAAGTGTTCTAAGCAGAGGGCTGGCATGGCCATTCACTAATAAAATCCAGAGGTAAGTCAACCTCCCTCTTCTCAGTGTGATGTTATGCATTTTCCTCCTCAAGTCTCTGGCCCATCAGTTGGATTGCAAATCAGACATGGCTATATTATTTCCCTTTCATTTTTCTTTTCAAACATCCAAATCACACGCACTACAGACAGCAAGACCTTACCCAAGTAATTTTCTATCTGCCAGACATCCAAATGAATGTACCTTAAAACTTTGGTTGGGAGAGGGTCGGCCCATTAAATCCATCTGACTTAAAAGCAGATGTTACATGGCTGCCAACATCAAAAGGTCCTGTTCAACATAGAAAAGGTGAAATCATATATGTTTGATTGCCGGGTTGATGGTTAATGTAAACAGGCCTTTAAACATGACTGCTGACTGAACCTTGACCTTGGCCTTGTGGCTGATAATCATCAGATAAAAAAAAGAAAAACACAAAAAATAGCCCATAGCTTGTTAAGGCTAATTTCTGAGTTGCAGATTGTAAACCTTACTTTAGAGAAACCGGGAGGGCTGGATCAGATCTCCACCAGGCCGGGCCCCCTGCTCTGTAATAACATAGCTACCCCTAAATAAGAGGGCAGTATCCTTGAAACGCTACTCTGCTGTTTCCAAAATGCTCCTTCCCTCCATGACTCAAGATGTTTTCCATTTGGAGGAAGGGGAATCTTGTTTTTCAGCATGCCATTTATTTATCTCAAGGATATTCACTTTCAGAGGAATGATAAGATGTGAAACACAGAGGGTGCGTGGGGTTGAGGGGGTGTATAACATTATTTTCAAATATATGGTGAATGAGGGTCCTTCAATAAGTGTTTTGTTTACATTGCTTGTGGTGAAACACATCTAGGCAGGCACAGTGAGAAGGAGCTGAAAGTAGATATTTGGTTGCAGCATGGCTTAAATTCCAAGCGTCAAACACAGTCCTGTCACCCACAAGGTGTCGAGAGTAAATATACTGTTACTTGGACGCTAAATGTGTGCGCGCGAGCACACACAAACACTGACAGACTTGTTTTAAATGACAGCAGTAAAACATATGAACATTGAGAACATAAGTTAAAGGTACTCCTCGGTGGGGTGGTTGAGTTGACTTGATAACACTATTGTGGTGCGTATCTTTAAATGAGGTTTCAATATATATCATTACACTAAGTAGATGTGTGTCATGTTCTGTGAGGCATTTGTCATTCACCCTAAAAAGCATCGTTGCACCGTCAAGCCAAGTCAAGTTTATTTATATAGTCTATAATCACATTTCAGTCTCAAAAGGCTGTACAGCCTACATTTCACATGGAACCAAACAACACCATCTTAACCTGCCTGTCCCCCCCTACTCCACACACACATACACACACACACACACACACACACACACACACACACGCCTACCTCACCCTATAGCTCTCAACCCACCCTCAAACCATGCGGGGTCTGCAACTTGTTGATATTTTTTCTGCACACTTATATATTGAGGATTTTGTCATTCATCATATGCCATTTCGTATTTCTTGACTTTATGAACATAACACAACAAGACAAGTATGCATTTAACATAATACCAAACAGTGTACTTTTGCTTGCTCATTCCCAATAGGAAAAGAAGATTCTAATATATTTTCTTTGTATTTTATGTTTTATGCTTTTTGTCTGTGTAGTGATGAGTAGCTCAGGAAAATACACCTTCTTTCAGTTTCCCATCACAAATCCATTCAATTCATCCATTAATAAAGTTTGGCACAATTCCAAACAATGTGGAGAATTCTTACTTGTGCACACATCTGAATTGTAAAATTACTAATAGGTGACCTTGGTTACCTTGTTTTCAAAATCCAACTAAAACTGATGTAGATTGTCGAATGGTCGTTCATACAGCAAGGGTCACAATCCAGGAACTTGAGTTACTGGATGGCAAAGCATAGGCAGGATCAGAGGTAACAAGTCATAAAAGAAGAAAAACAACAGTACTGTTAGGCTAGTTTAAAATTTTTATATGTATGTAAATTGATATAAAAAATATAAAAAATTTTTTTAATTAAAATAGCCGACAAGTTTTTATGGTCAGCCATGTTTTTTGTTTACGTTTGTTAATAACAATAGTGGCAGCTATTATATAATCAGTTGGCACAGCGGCCTATCAACATATATTTTGATGATTGCAATTCTTGAAAACCAATGAAACTCTCTGAGGGCCTAGAGGGCCCTGACGTTTCCACACTGTGTATTTGTCTGCTGCTGTCTAATAAGGATGTTGGTTGGTCATTTTGACAGCTCGACCCAACAGAGAAAATAATCAAGTACTTGAGCACTCGTATTCCGAGGGGGTGGGATTTGATCTCGGAACATGTAATCCCCAGAAAACACCATACAGACCTAACTATAAGAGGTATACAAGCAGGATTGATCTCACCATGAGTGTGGAATTATATTTATTGTTGGATTATGGAACCGGGAATTGCCTAACTTTGTATAGGGTACAAAGTGAACCATCACCTTATCGTAGTGGAGAGGTTTGTGTGTCCCTATGATCCTGAAAACTGTGTTGTCTGGAGCCTTGTGCTCCTGGTAGGTACGCCCAAAGCAAACTGGTCTCAGGGGAGGGGCTTTATTCTTCTCTGGAGTTGCCCAGGGTGTAAGGCACCGGGCATGTGTGGGGCTACTAGCAAGCCCCCGTCTGAGTGACGCTACAATGGAGCTTACCCCGGTAGACTAGAGGGTCGTGGGGGGGAAAACTCTGACTGCTGTCAGTGCATATACACCAAACAACAGTTCTGAGTTTCGGCCTTCCTGGAGACCCTTAATTGAGTCTTGAATGGGGCTCTAGTAGAAGACTCCATAGTTATACTAGGAGTTCACGTGGGTAATGATGGAGACACCTGGAGAGGTGTGATTGGGAGGAACGGCCTCCCTGATCAAAACTCGAGCGGACGTTTGTTGTTAGACTTATGTGCTAGTCATGGACTGTCTATAACAAACACCCTGTTCGAACATAAGCATGCTTACGTTGTACCAGAGCACCCTAGGTCGAAGTTCGATGATCGATTTTGTGATCGTATCATTAGTAAAGCCTTTGCTCTTCTAATAAATTATATTTAAACCGATGGTATATTGTATTGTCTCTAGGCATTTTCGACTCAAGTTGTTTCCAGGTCGCCTACATCACACCTAAACCACGCCCGTACGATACTTATTGGAAATACACTAGGTTTACTGGCCTGAATCACCTAGATTTCCAAGCTCTCCAGACTGATTCTTGCGGTGAAGTGAAACTGAAATCCTCGCAAACCAACCTGATCTTGAGAGGCTATTCAAGCCCTCACTTACTAAGTAAATGTTATACATTGTATTTCATACATATTCCCTTATCGTTCTTCTTTAAAGCAATGCCATTGCAAATGCATGTTGTGTTGCAGGTCATGGAACAAACTATTTGACAGCCAGTGTAGTAACTACACATTTGTTGATGTGTGTGTTGGTTCCGGCATGGGTCACTAGGGACAGAGCTAGGGACCAAGCGAAGAAAGTGGCCATGTATCCCCCTGCCGTGCCCTGGGGCAAAGGGGTCCTTGTCAGAGGTTTATTGCTTCACACACTTTCATTTCCTCCCCTTCCTTCCCAATGATTCCCTTCTTATCCCAATCCATTCTACCCAGCTTCTGTTTCTCACACGACACCTTTTCAAGCTGTCGGCAGACTGGTTTGGGGTTTCCTCCAGGAAGTAAGGGTCCGTGTTCCACACACAGTCCGATGGAGGGCCTCTGATAACCTATTGACAAAGTGTTGTGCAACCAGCTGACACAAAGCAGATGTCGCCCTCACCCCATATCTCCTTGGGAACCGGATGTAAGCATCCTTGAGCAAGATGCCTAACCCCTAACTGCTCCCGGTGGTTGGTCGCGCCATTGCAAGGCAGCAATCACCATCGGTGTATGAATGTGTGTGTGAATGGGTAAATGTGAGGCAAAATACTGTGAAGCGCTTTGAGTGGCCGAAAGGTTAGAAAAGCGCTATATAAATGCAGTCCATTTACCATTTACCATTTACATATAAGCAAACAAGGAGAGATTCTTCAGGGGAACTAGGTGGAGAGGAGAGACCTTAGCAACGTGACCTCATTACTATTCTGAACCAGCGGTGAGCAGAGAAGCAGAGCTATAATTCCCAATGCTGCTTTCCACACGCCTGCACCAGGAGATGTTTAGAGGGTGATGTGGGGGTGGGTTAGAGAGAGAGGGACACCCCCCACCCCCTGACTCTGTGCTTCCTCCTGGAAAATAGGCGGCTTTTGCTTTTTGTCACGGTGTCCTCAGAGGGAGACCTCCAGCACCCCTCGCTTGGTGACCATGACTCTCCCTGCTGTCCTGATGCTGTAAGAGGATAGCTATACGTGTCTCTAGTCCCCTTTAGCAAGTCAATAGCACTAATTGGCTAGCTCCGTCACTGGTACATTGATTGCGGCCGCTAATAAAAGAGCTATTGATTGGCACTTTGTTTAACAGTGGCCTGCACAGTGAAAACTGCCCTCTAATGCTATCATGACAGAAACCTTTTCCTGTTTTCTACTTTCCCAGTGTCATACATTATGTCAGTCATTTAGGGATATTTCTCCTGCCCCTCAATTTGCCCGATCAATGAGGTGCCAGCCCCTAAAACGGAGAAGGGGTGAGGAGCTTTGGGCAATATATATGCAGTGCTTGGCGGGAATGAGAGCGAGAGCAGTCCACTGTGTTCTCTACAAAGTCAATTCCTGGAACCCTATGGGGAATATACAGTAGTCACATGCTGTTACCTTGGGAAGGTAGAACTAAGGTGTATGATTCTCAAAATGTTCATAGATATGTGGAATAATGTGAGGCAGCATCCAACATTTGGCCAATACTTCATTAGGATTCTGCAAGGGGATTTTAATGTCATAAGCTAAGCATGGTGTGTCTCTCTCTTGATCGACAGACATCGGGCTGTGCAATATTTCTAACATGAATTAAATATCTAGTTTTATTGCAATTTTCTGTCACTGCTTCATGAGAGAGCTGCCTTGAAGCATTAGTGAGTCAATGGTAGGTCAATGGTAGGTCTAAGTAGCTGAAAGACAAAGAAAATGGGATGTAAGTACCTTGCTGGGAGATTTAATTATCTCTATTAAATATTCAATGATCAATAGCATTTGTTTTAGCCGATCAATAGGTGCTGGGCCGGAGAAGGACAATGTGTGCGACTTGCTATTTGCATTTCAAAGAAGCTAGTGTCATGTGGCCCTCATTGGAAATCCATACCATTATGTAAAGCTGTATTTCATATTTAGAGGTTTTATAGCCCTATCAGTGATTGCCATTGATTCCAGCTCCTTTATTTACTGCCGGCAAACTGCCTTGATTTTTAAGTGTCAATATTTATTTTTATGGAATCCAATATACCTCCCTCTGTATTCTGTCTTTCTGTACCATCTAATTATCTTGTCTCACTTGTCTCATTCCTTCAAGTCTCTCTCTCTCTCTCTCTCTCTCTCTCTCTCTCTCTCGAGTTTGAAATCATCTTCTCATACACTCCACAATTCTCTGTTTGCCAGTGTGTGAACTTCCACATTATTCAAATGAATATCTCAGAGGTGCCAGGGGAATACTCCACACCACTTCAACGCCCCACCCAATCCCAAACACACACACACACACACACCCACACACACACACTCCTCCATTCTTTGCTACATGCTTTCACCCGAGTCCTGGTTTGTTTACCTGAAGCTCTAATGGCTTTGTCTCTCTGCTGCCACACATGCTCAGAAGCCGTATTTAACCAAGTCAAAGTGCGTGCCTCTCTGGGTCTTGCCTCTGCTGTGATCTACATTCATCATCTACATTATTCCATGCTTTTGTAAATCGTCTTTCTGCCGTTTTTCTGTTCCTTTCTCTACAGCTCCATGCCCTGATTCTTCTGCCTGACACACATCCAATCCTCCTCCTTGGTTCACTTATCTAGTTTGCGTCCCCAGGTGTGGTGCGGCATAGGGGAGGAGGCTGGGCACTCACAGGAATGATAGGAACCAGTCAACATCAAAGGGCTAGAGTGTTGCCATGGCACTGACTGACAGGCACATGCTTACTGGCCTAGAAAGCACCTAAGCTACTATGACAGTGTGTTGTGTGAGCTCTATTGTAATTACTTGGTCAGTTGTAGGCCACAAACAAAGTAAAGGTCATTTGAGTCATTAGCCATTACACATTTTGTTTATTAATGCCAGTTGCCAAAACTGCATGGGAGCATGTCATATTTTATCATTACAAGATGTTTATTTACAGGTTAGCAGACATATTTTGTATTTTTATTATTTGTAGAAATGATCTGATGAATTGCTTTGCCAGTGGCAGAGATGCATAAAGTTCATTTTTATTTTATTGAAGCCTATAGCAGTAGTAATATATTAGCAGTAGTAGCTATCATAATACTAGCAGTAGTATCATACTACCGCTAGTATTATGATAGCTACTACTGCTAATATATTACTTCTTACTAGTACTTAATTCTGTTAAATTGGCTACATGGACTACTACAGTAGTATATCAGTCAGACAATTTAAGAGAATGACAAATTAAGTCATTCTTGAGAACGCTTGCTAACTTAGAACTCAAATCAAACAAAAACACCAATGCTCCCTCAGCTCCATAACCTGACATGCCAGAGGAATTATTGGGAAGTCCATCTGGGGAGCCGTACATTGAAACTGTTTGTGAATGGCTGTACTTTCAAAAACATACTTGGCAGTTGATTTGATGAACCATCTGGTCGTTTTCGCTGTCGGCACCATGGTCGGCAAACCTAAGCCATGCCTGTATAGCTATAAACACGACTCTGATTAGAAAGTTCAGTTGCTACGCGGACACATTCAAAATGATTCCAAGGCTTTCCTAACCCTAACCCTAACCCTAAACTGAATCTTGCGAGGTCAGGATGGTCTCACGAGGCTATCAGCTCTACCCCACACATTGGAAATGCATGGCAAAGGCTAGGATGTTGTTGTTGTGTGTGTTCTGTGCTACTTTGTTTGTCTTCCTATTTACGGAGTCATAGCTACTGTATGCGTAGTGCAGGATAATTTTTTAGCATGCAAAGTTAAGGGTAAGATAGCAGACTGCATGGAGATACTTTGTGAATTTAACCAAAAATAACTTACAATCACTTACTTTAATTTGAAGACATTGTAAGATAATCAGCATTGACCCTATGCCTGCGTTAACAATTAATTACACTCCACATCTGTAGGGGAAGCCCAGTAGCTAAAAATACAAATAAATATAGGCTACATAGTGGTAGCATCTTAGCTTAGTAGTTCTTCTGATGCTATCATGGAACATTAGCCTGGCTTCACCGACTATTGCTCTCAGCTCAATTTATTTAGCTGAGATTACAGTCTGGAAACCCTGATCACATTAGTGTTCACACAGCTACACTGCTGGCGGCCCAATCAGGGTGGGTTAGAGAGATGAAGTCAAGCATGTTTCTAAATGGTGGTAGAACTAGATGAGGTGACCAAATAGTTGTAGCAACGCCGATTGGCTCAGCGCTGTGCAATAGCTTCAAAATGTACCAGAGGTCTATGCCACGTAAGAGGAAACAACAGTGAACACTTCCTAATGGAGCTTAGCCAGACCTATTCACTAAGTGAATATGGTCTCGTTAAACCCAGTGGTGTTTTCTCCCAGAGCCCAAAGGACGCCAAACTTCCCTGTTTGTCTGTATTTGCATTTTTCTCATAACAATTTGTTGAACAGTTTACAGTTTAGTGAACATTATTTCTGAATGACGTGTATGAGGTGTAGCTGCATATTTACATGGGTGGGTGTAAGTATTGGTGAGAAAGTAATCAACACTATTTAGTACCATTATGTTGCTTTTATTAAATATATCATTCTGATATGAAATGCATGACACAACCACAACAGACATATCCTTCAATTGTAACAGTGCGCTATGCACCGACAGAAGTGGATCTAGAACCACGCTGGTTCTATCATTGTGTGCATCTGTACTGCTGAAACACAACAATCTACAGCAGTAAAACACAAACGATGGCTTTGTTGTTAACCATGTGAGTGCTGTTCAACCCACAGCATATGAACAGCCCAGCTCCTACCTGTTTTCACCATCCTGAACACAGGGTACGGAGCACTTCACAGAGCAGGTGGTTAACATCTTTATAGCCTACTTTGTATATTATTTGTCTTGCTGCAGTACAGTTGCTGCAACAATTGCAATAATTTTCCAATCAACTGATTTATTTGCTTTAAAGGTCTTTATTGTAATAATAATAAACCATAATTTTATATCAATATATACAGTAATAAATAACCATTAACTTATTATAATTAACATTATAAATAGTATATTATTAGTAAAGAAGCATTTGTTTAATTTATTTATAATGCTATCGGAGTCCCAGGTTTCCCTCTGAAGAGCCATCAAATGCATATTTTGCCCTTTGCTACTCAGTAGCAACGAGACCAAATGTGTAGTTGTGTGATATTGTTGTTAATGGTGCAGGACACAACACAGCAGGCTCGGATTGGCTATGGATTGGGTTGAAATGGATGCTGTCCCTATAGGCTGCCTGCGCTGACCTCACTGCAGCACACTTTGCTTTTTTTTCTTTTTTCTTTTTATTTTTTGTTACAGCCCACGCAGAAGAGTGCAGTCTGCAGTTTAATTATGATGTAGTTATCGACTCCACCCAACAGAAGCACCTTAGTGGTGCTTGTTGTTGGAGAACGCAAGCAAACATAAGATATAAAATCGACAATTGAAAGCGCAACCCGGGACTGAAGAATAAAAAAAGAATGCTCTTGACGCAGTCAAATATAGGCTACAAATCTGAGCATCTTTTTCCTTAAAACTAGCGAGAATAGCCACACCAACTGAAGATGATGAGATGGCCAGTAAGCTAACATTAAGATAGTTATAAGCATTGCAGGATGTTAGCGGCTGAGCATTATCTGCAAACCACCGTTCATGTATCAAACTTTTTTTTTGTACTGTAGCTCTTCAGCAGCAGCTAGTCCCGTTTGCTGCAAATAATAATAATTTTTATTTATTTATAAAAAGATAGTAAATATACAATGGCCACATTTGATAAGGAATAGGATAAAATTCATATGAAATAAGCCTGCAAATTTAGCTATTGTTGACCTTTGCATTGTTTCAATCAAACATGCTTTCCATGTCAAATGAAATAAAAGGCTGTAGAGAACATTGCACTACTGCAGCCTTTTGGCACGCCGAGGTCTCGGGGAGGGGCATTGCCTACCTTTTCTGCGCACATGCTCCCCGGAGTACTGACAGCTGATCTGAGACAGGTGACAATCAGGGCCTCCCACACATGTTTCATATGTGAATGATTGCTGTCAGTGTGTATATGTAGTGTTTGTTTTTGGTATAATCCTTGCAAGTTATTTTGCTTTCATGCCTGTGATGTTTTGTGTTTTGAGATTAAATGTTTTCTGTTATTCCTTATTCCATCGTTGTTGCCTCGGTCATTCGAAATACTACACTTTTTAGTTTAAATTTTTAATTAAATCATTTTAATATAGTCAGTCGTGAACTAAAGTGGGCTGTCTAAGGCATGAAACTCCAGGGCTAAAAATGAGTCCCACTCCGGACCTGCAACACAGCGACTTTTAGAAATGTTGAAAACCTCTATCTCCAACTTGCTTGCTGCCAGTCAATTTTACTGCTCTGTTTCCACCCAAAAAGGGGCGTGTCTGATAAAAGTTGAAAGCACAAAGCTCCGGAAACATCTCAAAATCTAACTTCAGATCACAGTACAGAACATACAACAGATTCAAGTAAATATAAAGTCAAATATTTGAGGGAGTCAGCGATTTTAAACTTTTTGTCAAGTTCAGAAATTATCTATCCACTTAGCTAACTGCTTGTTATGTGTGCATGCTGAAAACATAATCTGGTGTTTCAACTTTGTAAATGGGAAGACAATCAAAGTGGGCTAAACCACACTGCACAACACTAGCCCTGATCTTCTGGTAAAGGCTCTGATCAAAACCTCTCTTCATTCAAAGCCATAGGGTGCTATGGCATTGAAGGAAGAGGTAATTTTTATCAGATACAAGCCAATAAAATAACATAATTTAAGCATTAGCCATTGAATACCACGCTTTATGGTTTGTTGTTATGAATGTTTGTTAGGCATATTTTTACATTTATCATAAGGAACATAACATGGGGAGAACAATGATTGACAATAAGGTGATTTTATTTGATTTTCTGCCACTAGATGCCACTAGATGTGCATCAGCATCTTAGACTAAAACAAATTATCAGTGGGTCACACAGCATGTGTTGCAGCTCAAGAATCTGGAGATTGTCCAAGTAGACATTTTTTTTAACTTACATTAAATTACTTTTAAACATCAAATAAAAACATTTACACGCGTACATGGACAGAATTGCATACTGTAGTTGGTAAGCAAAGTACAGTATGTGCATGTGGCAGGTTGGCAAGTGCAATTCCACATATAACCCCCTCTATAATACTTATTTAACACTTTAGACAAATAAAGTATTTCAGCAGATCAATGCATATCAAGCTATTAGACCTGGCTCCAGTTGGTAGAGGATTCATTAACCTGTATTTAGTTGTATTGGAAGTGAGAATGGTATACAGTGCTCAGGACAGGAAGTATTTTTATACATTATGATGGTCCTGAATCACTGGAATGTGACGCCCTACCACGTATATCCATCCATCCAGCCTAAATATATTGTGTAGTTCATGATGCCACCTTTTTCACTTGATTTCCTTAGCAACCTCTAAAGCAACTGTATTCCTACACAACACAGAGAGTGATTATACATTGGAGAGACATCCCTCAGCATCAGGCCTGGACACTTCACTTGTATGTTTAAATTGCTCCCACCAGTACCCTTAATCTGTGTGGAAATCAATATGGCTTTTACTGTCACATTGTGGCAGTGGTGGTATTGATGTTTAGATGTCATTTCAGGAGGATTTGATGCCACTGTCCTTTCTTCAGCGGGGAGATGGCGAGATAGACGTCTGCTGGCGTCTGCCTGCCTTCTCCAGGGTTTAAGTGGAACCTGACCGCTTCTGTGGAGGGGAGTGGGTGAACCCACAGCGGCTCCGGACGTGCTGAGCTTACCAAGAAATAAAAAGTAGAGAAATGGGTTTAGAGAAAGATGCTATCGATCCAGGCTGTCAGGAGAGCAGTTAGAATTAAATGCTGATATCTTAATGGGCCTATCGGCCTATAAACACTGATCACAGGTTGAGGACCTCATCTCACACACACACTCACACCTTGTGTTCCCACAATGCATTATACATTATACATGCATACATATTGTGTCTCTTTATAGACTGCTTTTATCTACAGTATATAGGGACATATATTACTCATCCTATGACCACCCCCCTTCTCTTCTTTCACTTGCTGTAGCCCCTACACTTTCTTATCACTTATTTCTCACCCTTTATCGCTTATTCCCTCCACATCATTTCTACTGCTCAGCATCTCCATCTTTCTCTCTGTCTGTCTCTTTATAAGGGCTCTTACTCCTTTGTGAAAACCCCATGACACCACCCCCGCCCCCCTCTCTCTCTCACTCTCTCTCTCTCTCTCCCTCTCTCTCTCTCCCTACCCTGGCATTTCTCTAAGGACTCTTTCTCTCTTGTGTGACAGCCCCAGAGTCACATTTCAGGCCCGGCTGCTACTTAAAGACTCATAATACCCGCTCAACGCCAGCCCAAACGGAAGCAAATTATTCGCTTTAAGGGCTCTTGGTGCTGTGGGACCTATGGCTAGTGGCTGGTGCCGTTTAGCACGCAAACACGCACACACATACACACACTGCACCAAATGGGCAATCATTATTTATTTAGCTGTTAAGTGTTTAAAGTGGAAGAGATCCATGGAGAGTTCTTGAAATGATTCCTCAGGTATACGGCCATATCCTACAGGGAGAGAGGCCAGAATACATGTCCTTCCTCACTAGTCTGATGATCAGGCAGTGTGTCTGGTCCAGGGCTGCACCAACTATTATTTTTTGTTTGATTAATCTAGCAATTTCTTATCAATAATTCACACAATATAGTCCTGTTTCAATGGATTAAATATTTGAATACTGGTTAATGTTGAACTATTACAGTTTTTTTTTCCACATTGCCCAAAAATTCACAACCTTGATGTCATTTTTCACAACTCTAGTTACAAAACAGAAAACGGTAGCCACTTGTAACACAAGCTATTCTATGTTTAAAACATTGCATTGTGCTATCATATCTTTAAAGAAACTGCAGTTGCAGGATCATTGGTTCAAATTACAACTTTATTGTGAAATACCATAGGAACATTATTTTAGATCCCAGGCACACAATGTGCCTATAGGATAATTGTGTAGCTGTTTGTACAATCATTAAATATTGTAGTACAAAATATGTGATGCAGGTTTCATTATAGTACTAAACTGAAATTCACCACTGTAAAATGACTAGTAGAGCAAATACTACAAACAGAGACATTGGAATCTTTGAACACAAATCAAAAATATATTTATGAAATACATTTTGTTTCTATTTGTTATTTTTTTCAATCAAAAATTACCTACAAAAAAAGAAAAACTACAGCAGTAAATCATCAACTGCATAGTATTCATCACCTGGCTTACTGTAAAAAGCACAACATAATATTGATTACTGTACTACATTTCAAACAACTCTGTCTTGTAATTGATGTAGCCACAGCTTCTGACACATTACAATAGTTGTTTTCATTAGCCAATACTGTACCATCTTGGTATGTGAATCCAGGCATGACACTGGTCTGCTGGGATATCATTGTATGTGTCTTTCATGGCCTAAGCCATTATATGACCCATATGGCCCCACAACCACCTCTCAGAAGGGGTGCTATTCCCCTGCAATTCCTTTGACCACCAAATCATCTTCCTCTTCCTCCTCCTACTTCTTGACTTCTGTTGTGACCTGGATCACCTGCCAGCCCCATGTATCACCCACTATGTGTTGTAGGTGGATACCACTCATTTCAATACTGTAAGTACTTAATATAATGTCAAATCGATAATTAAGGGCCTGCATATACAGTAATGTGACTGTCAAATCTCAAAACATGCTCTGTATAAGTGTTACAGTACATGGGACCATATAAACAGCTTTACAGTAAGAGTAATGCCACAGTTACTTATCATTTTGAGCAGTTCTATCAATTGTTAGTGAGATAATTTTAATTAAATGAATAGACGGTCATCTCAAATGTAATGTTTCAATTGCATTTTGAAATGGTAATACTTTGATGTTAAGTTGTATCATATTGCACGTGTGATTTGAATTCAATTAACAAATTATCTTAGTTTTATGTGTACTGTATCCATGTAATTGGAAATGTGTTAGAGTTGTGAACATTTTTTGTATCTACAGCCGTGAAAAATTTCACCAAGGTTGTGAATTTTGGGTCAAAGTGGTAAAATAACTGTAAAATGAACAATAGAAAAAGAATCTCACCATTACAATATAAACACTAATGAATACATATTACTGTCACACACCAAAGTAGCCCAAGCCATCTTGCCACCGAAAAGATGACACAGTATGTCGACGCACATCAAGATAATTCAAGTATTTACGTAATCGATTATGACAATTATTAGGCGTGTCGCTCCAGCTTAGTCTAGTAATCTGAATGGGAGGAATTCCAACATATATACACTTGTACTTACTATATTTATATGCTGCTGTGTGTATGCAGAGAAAGGATAGAGGCTGTATTCCTCTGTCTTTGAGATATGAAGAAAGTGGAATTTAAATTCTATAACCAGCTATCTATCTACTATCTATATATGCATACTGTGTGTGTGTGAATGTGTGGGTATGTACCTGTACCTGTGTGTGTGTGTTTGTGTGTTTGACCAGAGGTGATGGCTTATTTGTTATTTGTGTGTGTCTGTGTGTGTGTGTGTCTGTGTGTCTTTGTGTCCAGCCAGCATTAATAAGTAATCACAGGACCAATCTATCATGCCATGTAGGAGCAGCAGTGCTTGCCCTCAGTAATAACACTATTACAGTGCTGAGCTGAGCGGCAGGAGGGGGGCCCTGGGGACCCCATCTGTGTCTTACAACAGCCAAGACTTCCTGATAAGAGCTGTGAGCTTTTCCTTAAAGCCAGAGAGCTAGAGAGCTCACAGTAATGGACAATACATGTTTTGCAAGTGCCTGCACACAGATTTATACAGCGTGAACACACACGCACACACACACACAGGTTTATACAGTAGAATATACATATACAGTATATATATACACATATATAGATAGGTGTCGTAGAGGACTGGTGTGTCTGTGTGTATGTGAGATAAAGGTAAAGATGTAAGTATTGTGCAAATGTCTAATTGGTGTGGCCTCCCAGTAACACACTGAACCAATGTATTGACCCTGTCAAGTGCGATTAGCCGCAGTGTGCCTGTGCTAAATATAGCACAATGTGGATGTGGGTGATGCATCACCGTGAAGACAGAGGTGTTTTGAAGATGCAGCCCGCTGTGAGGGCAGGAGACACGGGGAGAAGAAGAAGGGAAGGATTGAATGGCTAATCAAATGGGCTCCTCTAGGCCTGAATAAATTCCCTGGTCTGGTGATTTCTGTGTATGCCGGCCTCCCTGGGAGATTAATGACTGTTGGACCAGCCCATAATGAAGTAGTTTGCCTTGGCAATGTGCTTGTGAATTCATCACAGCATCCACAAGTGGGCTAACGGAGCACAACATCTTTATAACCCCCCTCCCCACACACACACACACAGCTCTCTCCCGCAGCTGATTTATGGTTCCACCGGGCCCCCATCCCACCAGCCCAGAATGGTTTGGCCCCTCTCTGTGGACCCTGCCCTGGCTGGCCTGCATGGTCCTGGCCAAATCCAGGTCAATGCACTGATGGAGAGGAAATGGGAAGCTAATCAGATAATGGGGGGAGAAATGGGCTCGAGTGAGTTGGAAATCTCTCTTTCTCTCGGTTAAATGCATGTACTGCAGAATTTTGATTATTCAGTACTGAGTTCCAACAAAGTTGTTCATATATTGCAGATGCTATGACCTTGAATAATATACAGTATATTCTTTAGAAACACTTCAGCTTATACAGCATGTACGTTTATTTAAAAAAACAAGTTAGCCGATTATGTAAACAGCACTTTTCAGTCTCAGTCTAAATGCAACCCTCAATTTGACAACCACTTCTCTACAGTGTCTCATATATCAAAAGTCACAATGTTTCCATATAAATATACTGTCACAATACACTTTTTTGCCATAATCCTCCACTGTTACTTGTGTCTGAATGTACACATGACAGACACATCGTTCTTTACTACACTGCAATCATTTATTGTAAGCTTGTATGTTCAATAATTGTGTTTCTTGATGTCTAAACCATTATACTTTTCTGCAATGTTTCTCTAAGGGCCATTGAACGGGTTCAGCTAAAGTATAAGCCCATGGTTAAAGAGAGACATCTACAACATTCTCTTCTCCAAATACATGTACAGTCTTGATAAGCCAAGCCCCTCAAGGATATGCAGATTAAAACTTTGCAAGAACTGTGCTCTCATTTCAAGCCATGATAAATGCTACGAGTGGCTAATTGTTAATAAATGTTGGGGGTCTCTGGTGATTAGCAGAAGCCTGGATGCATTGCTGCCAAAGCAGAGTGCCAGTCACAGGCTTGTGCCCCAGTTCCAGAGATATTACCCTCCCACCAGCCTGTTAACAGTGGAGGACTTATGAGCCCAGGCACGGCACTGCTCTAGCGGGCTCATAAACCCTGTCTGCTTGATAACTGGGGCTCCATATGGAATAGTGGCAGGGAAACTAAAGCAAAAACAATAAAGCATATTGAGGGATATTTAGATTAAAATGCATTTAATGGGTCTCTCTCTCAATGAATATGTTTCCTTGATCAGCGGTCCGTTTTCGGTCTATGCCCTTTACCGCAGCTAAATGATACCGTTTGTCACAGTCTTTATAAGGCAAATTGCTAAATGTTATTAATGAGTGCAATAAATTCAAATTTCATAATGTAAGGTTATGAAAACAGGAATGTTAGCAATAAGTCTAATGAGTGTTTAGTTAGTTTACGGTTCAGTGATTGTCAAAGGCTCAACTTTGTCATTCTTTCTGAAAGCACTTATCTTTATCTAACAGTTGTTGTTCTCAGAGAGCGACAGAGCAGAGTAATTGTACAGTTGACATCAGTTTAGACAACATCATCCCTTTAGTCCATGGCTAATCCCACACAGTGATAACATTAATGGGAAAGCGACAAGAGATATTTTATACAAAAACAGATATAGAGTTGAATTTGCAATTAGCAGCAGAGGTCAAAAACTCTGAAGGTTATCCGCTCTGGTGTGTTACCCTCCTCTCTCTCTCTCTCTCTCTCTCTCTCTCCCTCTCTCTCTCAGATAACCAATGGATCTGATCATGGCCTTGCAGTGAAATCCAGCACTCACCTGATGTTGCAATAATCTAAAAAAATTCCTGCCAACTAGGAAAATTCAAGTGAGCACCCCCTCAAGTTGGAACGACATCTCTGATGTTTTAAGCACCAACTAATTTAAAGGTGGTACAACTTGACTTCCCAAATAGTTTAAAGTGTGATGTGTACCTAAAGCTACTCACAGTCATATTTGAAACGCCTCTGGGTAGTTATTAGGATGACTATTGAAATAAATAGCCATAACTGCATTTTCAAAAGTCACCGGGACTTAGTCTCAACCTCTTCCATACATTAGCACTACATCACATAAGAAACTCTAATAATAGTAATAGTAATAGTAATAGTGTTGATTTCAGTTGTCTTTTAAGCATTGTCACTCATAAGTTTGTCTCCGTTATTATTAGACGTAGATGCACTGCTTAATTTACTAATTTAAAATTAAACATGTATTTTAAGAAGTAACTGTAGCCTACATATTTTACAGATATATAAGACCTGTTAACAGCCAGAGTCCTGATGTTTTTTTATCCAAGGAATTCCTCATTGAAAGCACAACGTCCGACTTGGTCATTGAGTTACGTATTCGTTCGTCGTTGTGCATGTCAAACAAAATACCTCGCTTGTTTGTGGTCTGACGCAGTTAGCCAGACCCCAAACTTCTCTTTCACTAGCCACATTAATCAGCTCTGATTGGGAGATCCCGAGGCGTTCCCAGGCCAATGTGGAGACATACCCACCTAGTCCTGGGTCTTCCTCGGAGCCTCCTCCCAGCTGGACTTGCCTGGAACACCTCCCTAGAGAGGCACCAGGGAACATCCTTACCAGATGCCTGTACCACCTTAACTGGCTCCTTTCGACACAAAGGAGCAGCGGCTCTACTACAAGTTCCTCACAGATAGCCAAGCTTCTCACCTTATCTCTAAGGAAAATGCTCGCCCCCTCCTGAGAAAACACATTTCAGCTGCTTGTAGCCGTGATCTTGTTCTTTTGGTCATGACCTACCCTTCATGACCATAGGTGAGGTTCTTTTCAAAACACATGTAGAGCGGAAGGACATACTGCCAGGCCCCCTCCAAGATTCTTGCGATAGTCAAGAGCTGGTCCGTTGTTCCACGAAAAGAACGTAAACTGCATTGTTCTTCTTCAATCTGAGGTTTGACTATTGGCCAAACCATCTTTTCCAATACCTTAGGGTAGACATTACCATGGAGGCTGAGAAGTGTGATACCCCTATAATTAGCACCCATTTTGAACACGGGAACCTCCACCCCGGTCTGCCACTCCTTGGGCCCTGTCCCAGACTTCAACGCAATTTTAAAGAGGCGTGTCATCGAAGACATTCCCTCAACACCCAGACCTTTCAGCATTTCTGGATGGACCTCATCAATCCCCGGGGCTTTGTCACTGCATAGTTGTTTGAATACCTCAGTGACTTCTAACAGGGTAATTGATAATAATCCCCCACCATCCTCCAGCTCTGCCTCTACCACATAGGGAGTGTTAGTTGGATTTAGGGATGCAACAATTAGACATTTTGATGGTTATAGTCTGAGGAATAATCACGGTTTTACTATTATTGTATATGAATATGACAACACTGGCAATGCCATTTTGGAGAGCGATCTAATGCCTTTTCTCCTGCTTTACTGCAAGTGGCTCAACTCTTAACTCACTGCTACGTCATTGATTATTTCCTCAGTCTGGAAAAATAAATTGCTACTAATCTGTGGGGGGAAAGGTTAATTGGGATGCCCAGGCGTCCCCCAATTTTCCACAATTTTCAGTGCTTTCCCTGTTCTATTAAATACATTGGTTCTGGTGTAATTTCTTAAAAGGATCAATTTCAAATAAATCTGAAATGTATTTCCATTCCCCAGAAATTGCGCTTAATAATGTATAATTGCATTTTGATGTCTGGAAGATCACCGGTATGTGTATAAAATATAGCTGTATTTCATATAGATATTCAATTAACATAATCAAAGTTTCAAATCATTCGTTCTCCACTACAGTGTACTTTGTTGACGGTCTCTAAATGAGCATAGCTCTGCTGCTGGAAAACCAAAACGATCACTGTAATTTGTCTGCTGTTTGTAATGTTGCCTCTGACTAGAGAGATAGCCAATGGTAGATGTGGATTATGGGGTGGTACATTGGGTGTCTAAGGCACAACTTCAGGGATGTCTTTAGTACCCTTTGTACCCCACTAGTCACTGTTAGTGTGCATGGTTCATGTATGTGAAGGCATGCAGGCAGACAGAAAACTATTTTTCCTGTGTGTGTGCTGGTTGGAAGGGTCATTTGTTTTGGTGATAGTGCCCCCACCCCCCACCTAGGAGCCCAGAAGTAGCAGGCCTCACCATCATCCTTGTCTGTCCGCTAAGCACAACCCTGTTCTTGTTCACGCCCAAGTGAGGAAATAAAACAGACCTGACCCTGTTATGTCTGTGATCGTGCATGTGCATATTCATGTACTAATGTAGACTTGCGTGTGTGCACGGCTGCGTACATGTGCATGTGCTAGTATTGATCTCCCCTCCTTCCTCATAATGAAGTGGAACACCAGTTCAATTACGAACAGTGCTCCCATTGGCTGGAGGTAATATGAAATTAGCCAGCGTGCTGTGAACCTGTCAGTATTGATTTCACTACCCAGATTACTTGTTACAAAAGAATAGAGCTGTCTGTGTAGTAATTGAACAAGTTAACTCCTTGTCTCATAAAATGTAGGCCCGTATTGATCGGGAGAGGGTTATGCAGAGAAAATAAACTTGTACTGGTGTTAACTGAGAAGAGCTGCTGATGTTTTGTTTTCTCGGTCACGCCGACATGCCAGCACTTTTCATGCTGAGTCGCAGGGCGACAGTTCTTTACTTTACCTGCACCCCCATCCCATTAATATATGTGGACTTGCACCGCGGCCCACTTTAGAGCGACTACCATATGGAGTAGCTAGATGGGTGTGAAGGGCCGGAATTGGCAAGGCAAATTAGTTTTCCCTCATTGTGTGGCTGACCTGATTGGAAGCAGGGCGACTGTTGTGCTGGAGGTGCAATGATGAAGGATTATTATTGTGATTATAATGGCTATAGACGGCCATCTCTCTCACTGCTGCTCCTGCAATGATGTGCGTTGGACTGGCCTCTCTAATCACACTTGGCAGATTTGTGCCATGGAAAACGAGGTGTTTAACAAGCGTCCCGCTCCATTAATTAAGGACCTCCTTAAGAAAGAAACAATCATTATTTAGAGAAGCTGGAAACGCCTTCGCGTCACAACAGAAGAAGGGGTTGTTTTTGGTGTGGCATCGTCTCTGCAAGCATGGTTGAAGGACGAAGAGATTGATACATAAACATGTATACATTTTACACACTGGCAGACACACTATTTCCCATAGTGGACTATTTCTCCTCCAGACAGTTAACCCACCCCAGTGGAGCTCACCGCTCCATAAAGCCCCCTAAACAGAAGAGTGATTATTCCACACACTTACCTTAGGTAATTAGAAAATGGTGCTCAATCAATAGTAAAATGGATGACTTATTCACACAAATGTACTAAGAGCATGTATTAAGCTGTTACCTCTTTGACCAGGCTGGGGGTTAGGCAAAGTGATAAACTGTTTGATGTGCTGTTGTCCCTAACACTGGCACGGAAGGTAGAGCTTTTCCCCCTCTGTGATAGGGTGAGGGGTTAATTAAATGCTCTTCCCTATACCGATTTCCTGCACTCCAGCACTCCAGTGATAAGTAGCTAACCAACGAAGCCTGTAATTACAATCTTACAGAAACCGGCCCGATCTGTATATAAATCTCACCATCCAATTACAAGATGTAATAATTCTGCACTCAGGCTGGTAATGAGGTCTAATACTGGCGCATGTGATAATCCCCTCTGGATGCCGGCTTGATCAGATGTTGGCTTTGTAATTAGACTGACAGAAAATCATTATTTCGTGTTCAGGGAAAAATGAGGTTGGTGGGAAGTTAATTTTCTCCCCTTTCTGTGAAGCGTAGACAAGAATTTAATGATTTAATCATGATTGTTAGCTATTTTGCAATCAATTTGTAATGATTGTGTCGAAACAGTGGATTTCTGGGAGAAGGGCCTGTAAACTGTAAGGTTTCATTGATATGGCAAGGCTCTGTCAATAGATTTATACACAGCACACACTGGAGGCTGATGCATTGAAGCTTCTACAGACAAGATTGTTGCAATTAAGTGATCATTATGAGCTGACTGGCTTGTATGGTGTGGTAAGTAAATGACACTATTGGTGTATACATTGAATCACTGGGAACCCTGCTTTTCCCTATAGTGCTGGACGGCATGAGCAAAAATGGCTATTACGGTAACACATACCGGTTTCAAGGTATATCACGGTATCACGGTGTTTTGGCATGTCTGGGCCTTAATGCAGTAGCTTTGTCGCTTAGGCCTTTTTTTATTTCAGCATAGAATATAAAAACATTTTAACTGCAGCAGGTAGGCCTATGTGAAGGCTATAATTACTAGGCCTACAGTGTATATGATTTGCTTGGCTCCACATGACATTTACTTTTACACTTTTATCTAAAGCGACTTACATGTAGAACATTTGTCAATAGCTGGGCAGGTCATACACCAGCAATTTTAAGCAACCAGCATCATGTCTTGTGTCTACTACCATGTCAATATATCATTCAATCAAACAAAGTGCCTAATGGCCTAAATACTAAAGTGCAAAATACATAAGTGCAGAGTAGGATTTGTATTTATCTTTTATATGGAGAGAAGAGAAGTATAGGGAAAAGAGAAGAGTAAGAAGAACTAGTTAAAGATGTTAGTTGTTGAATTGTTGAAGTTAGAGTTAAGATTGAGTGCTAGGAGGTGGAGAGGTCGCTAGTCGATGTATCGAGGTAGATTGTGAAGAGGTGTGTCTTGTGTCTCTTTCGGAATATAGGTAATGTTTACGCAGTCCTGATTGTTGCTGGAAGCTCGTTCCACCGTTGTGATGCCTGGACAGAAAACATTCGCGATTTTGATGGGTCTTGAGATCTCGTAGCGATGGCAGTGGTTGCATTGGGGAACCAGTGAAGTCATGGGAGAACTTGGGTTGGTTGAGTACCAGGCGGGCTGCAGCATTTTGAATATGCTGTAGGGGTCTGGTAGAGTATGCTGGTAGTCCAGTTAACAGAGTTGCAGTAATCCAGTTTTTGGACCAGGAGTTGTGTCGCTTCCCTTTTGAGGAACGGACTTATTCTTCTGATATTAGGTAGAGTGAGAATCTGCAGGAACGAGCTGTTGCAGCGATGTTTGCTGCACCTGATAGTTGGTTGTCCAGCATGACTCCAAGACTCTTTACAGTAGGAGAGGAGGACACTGTGGTGTTCTCGAGGGTGATAGACTTTGTTGGTGCAAAAATATATTGTGGTGTCCTGGGGTGAGCCGCATTGACTACCTACAATGCAATGCTTGGTTTGCGTTTTGCCTGTTGTGATTTGTGATTTGTGTAGGCAGTTAAATTGATATTTTCTTCTGAGGCTATTTGCATTGTAGTGGTTGCTGTGTTTGTGCGGCGCTGTGATTGTGTGTGTTTGAGGGAACTTGTAATGAGTTGTGTTAAATAAAGGTCTTCATATTGATGAACCATGTTTCATGCTGACTGACTAGAGCTCATTACACTATGATAGAATCAGTAGTTGCATATTATAAACGGCAAGCAGACAAAAGAGAAAACATTTATACGTTTGTCGAGCCACTGTTGTCCCACAGCAACAGACAATGTTATCTTCTAGATTCTAGCATGTCACTATGGAGTAGGGTTGCCACCTTTGGCACGCTTTAATCTTGCATCCAAATAGCGATTTGTCCTGTATTTTCATACATGCCATTTCAAATGTCCCATGCACAATAATGAACATACTACAACACAAGAAATAGTAGGAGTTCTGTGCCTGCATCTCTTTTATGTGCAAAATACTGTCAGCCAGATGCATACCAAAGATTTAATAATTATACAAAGATGGAGTATTGAAATGGAGCACAATGTGCCCCCCTCCTTCCAAAAATCAAATGTTGGAACCTCTATATTCTCTACGTACTCAACTGACATGGTTGTCCCTAGTTACAAACATTTTCACACGCCACATTCACACACGCCCAGTGCGTGCCTAGCGAGCACTTACCGGTACCCACCCACACACAAATGCCAATTACATTAAATTACGTTAAATAACGGTATAGGCTAAGGCTACCATAATGCTATATAAGGTACCGGAGACAACTTGACTAGGCTTTGTTATGTACGGTACCATAGTAGGCATACTTTATAATGACATTGTAGGCTCTTTGGTTTTAGTTTGTGGACTTAAACTTTGGACATGTCTAGACAAATAAGCAACCCAACATTATGTTACAGTAGACAAAGCTGATCTTCATTTGGATTTATCAGTCAGACTAGATAGATTTAATTGAAACGGCAGCCTATTGGAATTGGTAGCCTACATTTATTACAGAAATTGACATCAACATGAGATTAGACTGTTGCTACTACCCTTATGAATGCAAACAGCTGTAAACAAAGTAATAAGATTGACCTGTGACTGTTACGCCGTGTCGTGGTGAGGTGATTGCAAACGAACAAAAAAGGAAGACACCGCTGCTGAAGAGCAACGAGCCGTGTGGCTCGTCCTTTAATATAACTGAAC
>JAODUH010000018.1:5681319-5697962 GCA_027564835.1 Typhlichthys subterraneus
GAGAGAGAGAGAGAGAGAGAGAGAGAGAGAGAGAGAGAGAGAGAGAGAGAGAGAGAGAGAGAGAGAGAGAGATGTTGACTGCTAACATTTAGTCTAATGTTAAACAAATGAGGGTCAAAACCCCAGTGTGTTTCAACATATCTCTCACTCAATTTGTAAGGATTATATAGATGCTAATTTTAACTCAAACATTTCAATGTTTATGATAAACTGTATGGGTAAATTACATATTCTGTGTGTGCGTTTGTGTGTGTGTGTTTGTTGGTTTGTTGGATGTGTGTATAATTGTAAGTGGGGTGTGTACATTATTCTGTCATATATTATATGATTTATTGTAAACTATCAGTTTACAGAGAGAGAGAGAGG
Source organism: Typhlichthys subterraneus (assembly GCA_027564835.1). Classification (NCBI taxonomy): domain Eukaryota; kingdom Metazoa; phylum Chordata; class Actinopteri; order Percopsiformes; family Amblyopsidae; genus Typhlichthys; species Typhlichthys subterraneus. The sequence continues at coordinate 5,681,686 of JAODUH010000018.1, forward strand.
GAGACTGTATAAATTGTTGGACAGACTGTATTTTAGTTTGTTACTTTGTTTTATTTGTTATGCTTTGGCAACATTGTCTTTGAACTTTCATGACAATAAAGCAGAATTAAATTGAATTAATACCAGTTGGTGACTTGGAATCCCTTGAAAAACTCCTCAAGTGATAATGTTGTGATTATTATTATTTAATAATTTTGTTGATCAAGCTGGAAAGACCTTCAACCTTTCAACATGGTGGAAAGGAGGGGATCATCTTGAGTACAACAGAACGGAATGATCCTCTCCTCGAAATCGTCAACAAAGCACTTGAACATGACATACTCATATTTTCACAGGCACGGTAACACATTTCTCCAATCATTGACAGACCCCAAGTTTCCATAACATTAACATCATGTAATGTATGTAACGTCTCGTCTATCCCGTGTTAGTTTTGTCATGGTTATTTCCCTTGTGTTTCAGGCCTGTTTCTCTCACTCACTGCCCTGTGTGCCCAGTCTCGTTAATTCCACTTACTGTATGTCTGATTAATCATGTCTAACATGTTGCACCAGTCCTTCAGTGTTGCTACCAAATGGTCTGTCTAGTCTTCTTGTACTGTATATATACCCTTGTGTCTCTTTAGTCTTAGGCGGTCATTAAGTGTATATGTGCGTATACTCTGTGTGCGAGTGTTCCAATAAACCCTTCCACCTGACCCTTCATCGCTGTGTCTCATCTTTCTTCCTGCCCACGCTCCCGGCATTAGGCTACACTGTACAGTATGTGGTAATAAAGCACGCTTTTATAATAGTCTTTAAAACACTAGACCTGCTGGTCGTAAATACTGTCAATCTGGAGGACATCTTTGGCCATTCTTATTTGCCTGGGCCATTTAATTTCACTCATCAGTTTTTCACTCTCCACTGTATTTTTTGCATGGGTAATTAAAGCCAGAATATCGGAAAAGGCAAAAAGTTTACCTTCAATGGAGGATTTAGGTTTGTACAAAATATGCTTGCCCCCACTGCTGCCTTTTGGATGTTATTTTGGTCGGTAAATTGGACGTACTGCATATGGAGTCATGTCTCTGGGAGACACTTGTGACTATAGGCTACTGAATGAAGACACAGGTGATTACATTAACAGTGTGTTCATCACGTTGATTAGCCTGAGTCACGGCTCTTGATGGCATTATATAGACTTTAAAAAAATGTATTATATAGTTATATTGCAGACATATTGGTCAAAAATCTGGTGAGTGGCTGAATCTGCATTCATTATTGTGCTTGCAAGCTCTCAAACCTGGCGGTACTGGCTAATTTAGTTAATAAGCACAAGTGCTTTTGACCCTGTAGCAACCACTCCACTAACACACAAATGCACACACAGTCACACACATATACACACACTCACTCCGCACCCCATCAGTCATTAATCATCATTTGGAATGAGAGGGGGTCTTGTTTAAATAAAAATAATGGCACATTTTGACATTGCTCACTTTGTGTCTGTCACATGTTTGTGAGAGTGTTGATTTATTTTGATTAATTATACGTTTTATTTGTTTTATTGTTTGTTAATTTCCTTTTTTTTTCTTTTTTGAAGCTGTCTATCATCACTGTGTTTTTCATTGAAGCTGGCATTTGGGAGGGGAGAATTTCCCCTAGTTCTACCTGGTGGTGGTGGCTATCTGGTTACCGTTGGTTTCCCCACAAAGCGATCAGATGCTGTAAGTTGAGAGGATGTGTCCCTCGCAGCGGGTTTACTAGCCGCTTCCAGTTGAATGTCATATTAAACTGTCCATTGTGTTCCTCTCTGCGAGTAGAACCCTATACATTCAGACCCATCAGGTCAGTCAGGTTAATGGCTGGAGGGGTCTATGCGGGGGCTACAATATCTCATCTGTGCCCCTCTGCTGTGGGCAGAGAAGGGAGAGAAGTGTATATTCTACAACCCGATGAAGAGCAGCGGGGCAATACATTCATTAATCATAATTTTATGCCTCATCAAACTCTTTGCCAACCCCTCCATGGGAGCTACACAAATTAGCCAGTGAAAAAAGCAGTCATTTTAGAGCAGCTAGGTAAGTGCTTTTTGATTGCCTTCTTGAACAATGCTTCCCCTGACAAGCTAATAAATCAGATCTTTCTACACTTAAAGAGCAGCTACTGTGAACAAGGCACCCAATTGGAGCTCTGCACACAAAAGAAGAGGCAGTGTGAGACAAGAGTTTTTACTACAGCCAGGCCTCATTCACACATTTGTTTTGGATTCCTCATTTTTATACTGCCACAAAGAGGCCTGGCTACAAAGCACTTGATAGCTGAATGAAGTGCTGTTAAACATCCAAACAGGGGTTGTCTCTAATGCATCAAAATACCATCACGTTTGACTGATAGCAACAGTGCCATATGTTGCAGAATTCAACTGGTGAGCCTTTTTATGTTTTGATCCACTGCTCTTTTAATCATTTCACCTCCACACAACTTACAGAGCTCTGGTCTGTGCAGAGTCCCTCTGGCAGGCAATGTGTACCTACTACAGCGATCATATCCTTTCTTCCAGATGGCCATTCCATGCAAGACCAACAAATCATTCATCAGACTGGAAACAGATCCTTTATTGAAAACGAGGTCAATAGATGATCTGAGCCTAGCCGGTGACCGTCCCTGTTAGCCTGCTCCAGGCATTAGCAGCACTCAGTTAATGCTTTCCATGGGAGGTCTCATGTGGGACAGGACACAGTTGGAGAGGTAGTCAAGGGGGGTTAGTTTAGGGTGGTCTTTATCTGTTTAAAGCCTCTCACTGATGAGATTACCTATTGGAGTTGGCTGTAAACCACTCTGTTAATCAGGGGACTGCAGCCAACACACTCCCACTGGCAAGGAGCCACAGCTTGGGCTTTTTAGGGTAGGTGGCAACATAGGAGGAAAAAAGAGATGCCATGAAATGTTGTATAATCTGTATCCATTTGCTAATGTGTACAGAATGCACGTATTACATTACCAGGATTTACTCGAATGTACTACATTGTCTGTTTATTCCTAAATGGCTCCTGTGTGTTTGCCTTTTAAAGAAAAGAGCCTGACATCTGCCTGCATGTATACGATACTGTACAAGGACAAGGAACACTGTGTGGGGCCTCTGCTTTGGACCCTCACGAGTTATATCACCAGCAGACACTGTAGGACGTTGGCATGGAGACAGCTTCGCACATGGGGCCCAGCTCTTCCCTTCATTTTGCCGGAGCAAGGGGAATTCTGGAGCAAAGTTCTGAATAAGCCCAGCCGCTCCTCTCCTCTCCTCTCCTCGTTAACGTTCTCCCTACACAGCTGTACTGAATGCAGCTCAGAATGACTTAGCGAAAAAGAAGCAGGCAGGGCCCCGTTTATCTGCATCTTGGGAAATTATCCAATTAAGTAAATGACCATTTGCATCAGTCAGGCTCCACCAACCAGGAGAGAGCAAGGTTGCAGCGAGGAATATCCATGTATTGTGCAAAGTGCCTGGGACAGGGTGAAGCTCAAGCTGAACTGTGAACTGTAGCCATATAGTCGGTGAGTGTGTGTCTGTGCCATGCTAGCGGTCATTAACAAGGTAACATGGAACAGATGTTCAGAAGAACCACCTCTTCCTCACGCCACCCCATCTGACCCTCTGCAGACCTTGTACATTTCAACCATCTTCAGCGCAAATATTTGCACTGAAACTTTGGAGTTTATACTGCTCAAATTATTGTAACAAGGTGCCATAAGCAGCCATGTTTAACACTGATTCTACCGATGCTGTGTTGCATTGTGGATGTCATGCTACAGCACAGGATATTCAGAGCAAGCAGCATTTCTATGGCAGATTTATGTGTACATTTTATGAATGCAGCCATAAGGTGTAGGCAGTGTTGTGCCATGTTGAGTCAACATGCAGGACATGACTTGGTTTGTTTCTCCATCTCCAAACTATATGCAGAAATCCCTCTGTGTGTCTGCATCTATTATTATCTATGTAAGATAATGTACGCCTGTTTGTGGTGTGCTGGTATCTTTGGATAGTGTATTTGTGTGTGTACAAAGGTATGAGTGTGTGTGTGTTTATGTGTGTGTGCCACCTTCTCTAGTGCAGGATACAGATTCCTGCTGTGGGTGCCAGCAAGGCCTTACTGACTTAAATGCCAGTGAACACGCCCCTGGCAGTCATGGGGTCAGGACTTACAGTCACCAACAAGACTGTGTGTGTGTGCAGATATGAGATGTTGTCCTTACATATTTATATATATATATGAAGATATTAAGGCTGTTAGCAGTTTGTGATGATTGACCAGGTTAATAGGTTATGTATGATATAAAATGTAGGCTATATTTAGCCTACTTAATATTATGTTATTTGCTATAGGTCAATTCCACTGAAAGTGCTTTGGATAAAAGCATCTGCTACAGTAATTTGCAATGTAATGTATATGTAAAACATGTATTAATTTGCAAAGTGAATGTTATTTTATTAAGTTTAATTTAGATTTACATTGTTGACGTCTTGTACCCTAAAAAATATAATCTTACAAATTCGCATTAAAAGGTTTTATGTATGTAAAAACATAAAACTGCTGAGACATTTTTTTTTTTGCCTTTTACATTTTTGGATTCTGATTGTAGTTAATAATCTTCGCTCCCCCCCTCCCCCAGATTGGACAGTGACATAGTACTTCTTTATTCTTCGATCATGTTTTTATGTTATTATTACTATTATGATCATGTAGGGTGTAGGGGCTAAAACAATACACATCTGAATGCAAAAATTACACGTGTAATCTTTCCATGGTGAATCCCACTGAGAAATACAAAAACAGACTTTAAAGTGAAGTATACATAGCAGTAAATCACCCTTTGCCCATTTGTCTGGTCATTTTCCACTTGGTCCGGTTCAACCAAGGAGAACACTTTGGACGAACAGCACTAGAGGTGCAGAAGGCCGAGTCAGCAATGTGCCGTTCACTCATCAAACCACCACTGACACCACTAATATAAAAAATTATTGTGAACATTTTTATTTATTTATAAAATAAAGATTTTAAATGGAAAACTATATCCAAACGTTCGTCATTAGACCTAATATTGTAGGTCTGTGTTGCAAACTCGAGAAAAGACTAAAGGATTTCCCCCGTTTGTCATATGGCTAATTCGTTTTATTTCTCGCATATAATGTAAAATGTCGTTCCTGAACTCCACTATATCGATCTCAAAAAACTAGAAGGTGGTTTCAGTTGCAAGGGAACAGAAATGTACTTAAAAACAATCGCTGTATTATCATGACAAGAGCGATTTGCTTTTGAATAAAGCCGCAATATCGTATCTTTTCCAACCCCTCTATTTGGCCACACACCGATTGTTAATCGCTGCGGATAATCTCTCGATCTCAAATTCAACGGTGCTATTGCCACATTTTAGCAGAATTTGAACGTGACTCAGATGTGTGTCGTTGGATCATGGGGACGCTTCAACAACAAGCTTTTTATTCAGTAGCCATACCAGGGCCCGTTTACTCCAATACTTATATGGGATCTTTGAATATCAAAATATTTATGTTTCACATGCATGTGACATACATATTTTATGTTCACCTACATGTAGTTAACCCATATAGCTGTTAACGCCAATCTTATCCCCAATTGTCATCGTCTCTACATGAAGGCATTTGAACCACAATGATATTGGGATTATTCGAATCTCAACATTGACTTCCCAAACATGCAGAAACGAACTAAATAAGAAATATTTTAATATTCTTTTAGGCTAGGTTACATACAAATTGACTCCTGCAAGAACATGCAGGAAGTAAGTAACCCTTACAACAAAAACGGTAAAATAATGTGCAGTGTTTTAATAACCTGACACGGGTTAGGTGCGTTTCAAAGCTGTCTGTTTCTGCAGAACAATGCTGTAGGCCGAATCTGTCGATTTGCCTAATACGAGCATTATGCTTTTCATATGCTAATTAACAATCATTGCATTGGTAACGCCGATCAAATATTAACATTTTCAGTTGATTTTCATATGGTCATGTGTTGCTTTAGGCTGCATGTTTTCTTATTAACAAAAGTTACAATGTTGAGCCCACTATTTTATTTACGATTTATTAAACGAATTTTGTGAAATAGACCTATCCCTATTCTCTTGATTGTTGGCGGTTCTCACGAAGACGCATCTGTCAAACATCAGGCTGACAGTTTCTAAAGGCTCTCAGAGCGACCCTCTTGTGGGGATTATTTTCTCCACTTTCACACGTGGGAACCGTTTCACCCCTACTTAGCATTCTAACAGTGTAGCAATCCGCGCTTTGCTTGCAAACAATGAAACTCAAACTATTGTCATTAATTATTGTAACCATTAAGAACTGATGTTGTGTAATTTAGTAACCAGTAGGCCTCTTGAGCTGTATGAATCCCATAACGTCTAGGCTAATGGAAAATGTATAGCATAATATTACTAGTAACATTTCACTGATAATAATAATAATAATAATAATAATAATAATAATATACTATATTGGCTAATATAATGGTAGGACTGTGTAAATCCAGTATAATGCGAAAGACCATCAAAGAGCTCTTGATATCTGTCTTACACTGGGCGTGATTTGAATATCAACTGCTGGAGAGAAATTAGGGGAATTGTGGCAAATAAAAAATAAATAAATTTAAAAAAAGCCAAGCCAGATCTTCAACCAACTGTTGGCCTGGTGATAAAAGAAGAACACGTGCTTAAGAAAATCAACGTTTGATCAAGTCTTAAAACGTAAGGCACACAATGTAAGATTTTTCATTTTTATCCAATCAAATATTGTTGCTTGGTAGTCTTGTTCGTTATCAGAAATTGTTTGCTCTTCTTAGAACTTCATAGGCAACCTTTATAACCTCCGTAAAACCTGTTTTATATTCGACATATAACGTGATTTGAGGCCTTCACTCTATGTAGGCCAATAAACATGTAGGCTATAAACCGTAAATCCTCCACTTAATTATTATTATTATTATTTTTTTTTATTAAACGCAATTTCAAATTAAACTATTATGCCCTCTTTTGGGACATTGCATGGAACATTTACACCCTCGGGGATCAGCAGAGAAAAAAGAAAAACAAAATTATGCTATTTAGCGCAAGCACACTGTCAGATTCAAGTATAAGTTCCCGAATAGAGAACGTTATGACTAAGGTAAGGTGGGGTATAGAAACCCCAGGAGTGGGTTCAGCCTGGAGGGGAGGAAAGAAAACCAGAATTTAATGGTAACTGTACATAAGCAAGCTGTACCACTTCACTGGAGAGTAATAATAATAATAATAATAATAATAATAATACACGTTTATAAATATGTGTATTGTTTTATACTAATGCTAGTTTGTAAAGCCTACTCATCCACAATTTCATTCCCGAAAATGGCCGTATGTTTTACATGTCGGTCAAGTGTGTAGTGCGTGTTTTTCTATCCACTTGGTGATGTTGCCATAATCCGTGTAATAACTGTGATCATTGTGTGTCCCTGTGCTTCAAGTCTGCAGATCTATTTCCGCTATAGCCCATTTGATCAGCGCTGCTTCCACGAGACGGATCAGGCATGAGCCCCTTGAAATTAGGAGCAAGTCTGACACCTACCTGCGGAGTCTGGAAGAGTTAGGACACTGCATGGCTGTGTTCGTTTGTGCGTGCGTGCGTGCGTGTGTGTGTATGTGCACGCTCGCAGCGCGGGCATGTTCTTTTCCTCTACCCTTTCACCCAATCACCAATGTTTCCCATCCAACGCGCTATTATGTGTTAATGGCAGAACGGGCCGGTGTGCTTTAAATGCTTGGTTGCGTCTTTTTAACAGCTTTGCCACGCCTTGGAAATAGTAATGAGGTCTAAATTTGGCATAAAATCGAGCTCATTACTGGAGATAGCCACCTGATTGCTTTGAATAAAACACGACGAGTAATTGGGTTAAATTACTGTCTCGGTTGTGTTATTATATCAATATTCATCTTTACAACTTCAGGTAGACAGCTCTTATTTGCAGTGAGAAAAATGTTTTACGATAAGCCACAGCCCAAAATATATCCTTATCAACATTATCAACATCATTTAATTGACAAATTCTTATAAAAAAATATGCTAATAAATAAATACGAAACTAAAACGTGGGTTCAAACATTCCAACCATATTATGTCAATAGAACAACCCAAATATCGCGAGTATTAAAACAATATATATTTCCCTTTTGAAACAGCTGTCACGGTGCAAAATTTACTCAACACATATATGTTTTCAATCTTGGCCAGGAACCAAGAATGAGTCACACCAAACAAAAACATCTGCCACCAAAATAATCGCTGGTGACAAGTGTATTTTTTCCATAATTTACTTCAAAGATAGTGTACTGTCCATTTTAAATACAAAAATGCTACATTAAATATACATATAGTCTTAATACAAATAGACTCAAGCGGCTGAGATTAAGACCATTCTTGTTACATTTCAGAATCAACCATTCAGAAACTAAACTTTCAGTATAAGCATTTTACTCAGAAAATAACTGTTTTCAGAATTAGTTTAATCAATGTTCATTTTTCCCTTCGTTTTTCAAAGCAACCACAAAAAATAAATAAAGTCCGCGAATGGAAAAAAAAACAGGTATTAAATGTTAGACATACCTTTCTTTAGTTCATAAGGTGAGTCTTTACAAAGATCTACCTGCGTTTGGCCTCTGGCTTTGTGGCTCTCCCTCACCAAAGCCTCAGCTCTATTTAACACAGTCTGGTTTAATCCATTAAAATGTGCCGTGGAGCCCGTACCGGAACCGTGGTTGCTGTGAATGTGTCCGAAGCTGCCATAGTTCGTGTAGCCAGGGTAGAACGGGGACGTGTAATACAGAGGCCGGGACAGCACTGTGCTGGTGGGAAGGGGACACTGGGGCGACGACCGCGAAGGCGACGCACCAATGAGCGCGCTCTGAGCCAAACTCGGGGCCTGCGTGCCCTCTCCGCCGCCTTTACACCTGTCTGACGACGTGGCGATCTCGGCCAGCGACCATAGTTTGGGTTTAGGGGCCGACGGGGGTGAGTGAATGACCGACGTCACATTGCTGGTCACCGTGCCCGGCACTAGGCTCAAGTCTGACGGCTTGTCTTGTGCTGCTAGCTCACCTCCCCGGGGCACGGCCAGCGGGGAAGATGTAGTGGGTTTAGTGGACTCAGAAAGCACCTCTGTCCGCTCTTCTGGATCTATTAATTCCGTGTCGCTGAGAAGAGGGTCCAAGTCTTTACTGTGACTTTCCTCTTTAAACCTGTCACACACCAAGTCACCGGGGTTCACTAATTTATGATCTGGAGAGCAAAAAAAAAAAAACACATACATATTTTTAGGTGTACTGCCGATAAATGTGTACACCGAAGGGCTGGGCATATGTTCACTATTCGAATTTACAAATATATTACACATTATCATAATAATGGCTATGCTAATAAGCACTCAACAATAAATCCACGTCTCAAACAACCGTTGAAAACGGGGATATTAATGATCCCATAATGCTAATAATTATCATTAACTCAATGCTTACCGCACTACACCAGCTGTATCCTTATTACTTCAAGATAAATTGAGTGCTAAACACTGCGCGTCACCAGCAATTTCAGCCCCCGAGAAGAAGTCAAATGAGGGGAGTTCAAGGTGATTATTATTTAAAGCAATTGTCCCATTATAAATAATATACCACCATTAACCAGCAATCAATTTGGCGTCCTGAGTGGAAACGACTGCGATGAAAAATTGATGATTATCCCCTCCCTGCACCAACCTGACTCCGTGTCCGTGGATTCTCCCTTGTCCGCGAGCTTGCTGGGCTCTTCTTCGTCATTTTTCTCGAGATCGATATTCTCGTCCTCTTCCTCGTCTTCGCTCCGGTTCCGGGGGGTCCAGGTCATCTTGTTCTCCTTCTTGAGCCTCCTCCTGGCGTTAGCGAACCAGGTGGAGACTTGTGTCAGCGTCATCTTGGTGATGATGGCCAGCATGATCTTCTCGCCCTTGGTCGGGTACGGGTTCTTGCGGTGCTCGTTCAGCCAGGCCTTCAAGGTTGCAGTGGCGTCCCGCGTGGCGTTTTTGCGGTACGCCGGGTCACCGTAGGGGTACGAGCCCAGGGGAGCCGCGTACGGGTGGTAGCCGATAGAACCTGCCATCCCCGCGGTTGTGTGATCGTACGGAGAGCTCTGTTGGTTAAAATATAGCGCCCCCAGCAATATTACAACATACTATTACTTCAATAGGCTATTACTTAATAATAATACTTATAATAATAATAATAATAATAATAATAATAATAATAATGTATCATATGTCCTCCTGCATAGCCTAGGCCTAAACACACTAGGCTGCATTCCTTTCGAATATACATAGTTATTACATTATGTTTTTATTGAGGAAATAGGCCTATTGCTGACAACTTCCAAAACAAGTTAAAACGGAGGGTCACGCACGCGCACACATGGCCTATATGCACATATACGTGCACGGAAAATTACAAACGCGCGTCCTCATGCACACGCACATATATATATATACGCGCGCACACACACACACACACACACACACGCACACACACACAGACACACTAACTTTATTATTTCTATTATTTTGTTTTAATCTAATTTGGAATGTAAAGACAATAGTTTTTTATTTTTATTTTTGTTTGTTTGATTATTTGCTTTTGTGTTTTGTAAGTCTAATTATTACACTTTACTGAGCACCAAGCAGCTATTTTGAAACAGTGCGTAAATTTACCTAATTTGCAAATCACATAAAAATCACATAAGGTACTGACTTCACACACCTAGGCCTCGTGCTCAGTTCTAAATTCAAGTGTTGGAAATATAGCAAATTCATAATTTGTAGTCACAATTAGTCTTCGTAGCCGGTGTGTGACTTAGGTATTTGGGCGTTCCTCTGTTTTCTCAGAGTTACGTGAATTCTAACACGAGTGAAACTACAAGTTCCTCTTTTGGTTTTACAAAGCGTTATTATTAAAGTTTACAACTTTAACACGACTAATAAAATCAAGGCTACAAAATCCCCCTCTGTGCGCGCAGTGAGTTGTTCAGTGTTAACGTATTGGCACACTGCTCTACACTCAATATATATTGAATTCAATTAAAAAAACAGGGAACATTAAATCATAAACTCATAATTGGCATTTATAACTTGCCGCTGACAAATAATGTAGGTTAATATTCCTGAACAAATTCCTGAACCACACCATACTGTTTGTTTATACATACTCATCTGTTCCTAACAGCTAAACAACACAGAATGTAACAATCATACATTAAGTAATTAAGTAGGCATAACATTATTTTCCTAAACGAAAACTATAAATAAGTGATTTTTACTCACCACGTATGAGGTGAACGTCGCTGCCGCGGCCGCGTCCGCGCTGTATGGGAGATGGGAGTTATAGCCTGGTGAAGCGCTGGTGAACGCGGTAGATCCTGCATATGGGGCGAACGCAGATCCCGAGGACGACCTCCCAAGCTCCTCCGTCCTGGGTCCCGAGATCACACTCGTGCTGTAAGCAGGGCACGAGTACAGTGCGAGAGAGGCGGACGGCTGGTACAAGTAGCCCTGAGGATACGCCATGCTCGCGCCCGCAAAAGTAAAAGCCGCTCAATTGCGCACTTTTCTCCGTGTTCTCACGCGCTGGCGGAGCTCATAGAGCCCTGTCCCAGCACACTTCTGTTCGTTCCCCTGCTAAATGACAGTGGGCAAAGAGAAGGAGGACAAACGGAAAGTCCACATAGACTTTAGCGGTAAATTGTGTTCGCTGCCAGCAACCGAAGTCCGGACGAGAGTCGCTTTCGTGCGTTTCTCAGCCTCTTTCCTTATCTGAGTTGCACCGTGGCTCTCGTATACCATGCAGAAGTTTTTTTACCATCTGATGGGGGCTTTGCTTGGAAAAATGTCCTGCTAGGATGCTAAGTTGGAAATTGAGGATTCTGACGCCTACTACGAGGCTCTCGCTCCGCCTCTCGGGGTGTAGGCATCGGAGGAAAAGACGAGTTTATGCTGGGTAACCACAGCCCCCCCCCCCCCCCCCCCCCCACACACACACACACACAACCCCCTCTCTCTCTCTCGCTCTCTCTCTCTCTTTCTCTCTCTCTCTCTCTGCCTTTTCTCCCTTTGACTAAACAATCCTTCTCCCTATATTTCTCTATTTTTTTTTCTTTAACAAATCTGGTTGCAGCGAACCTCAGTGCGCCAGCCCCTCGGCGAGATCAACGCTTTTTCTAAATACGAAGCCGTCACTTTCACACTTGATCAATAACAAACGGGCTGTTGTATGCCAGGAAGGGCTTGCCAGGCAGAGAAGAAAAGTTATTTTGCACCCTTTTCATTGGTTATTGTTTCTTTCAGCGCGGCAAAAGCATCAGTTTGACTAATGCGTCAATACAACAGACCACCGTTCAACGACATCCGCACGTTGTGAATTTTAAATCCCCAAATGGAGCTAATCTGCGACGAGTATCAACTGGATTTACCGGCGTGCCCGTCGACTTCGTAACGCCACAGTTCGCATCGGTAAGATAGAGCAATTTGAATCCAAATGTAAGATGGCGCTATAGAGATATGGCTGAGTTGAATAATTCCACGGGGAGTTATTGCATGTATGCAAACTCCAGCCCACGCACTTTATCGACTTTTATAGTCTGTAATTGCAGATTATTTTGTGAACTATAGCCTATTTGCTATGGTCGAGCTTTTGCTAAATAAACCGACCAGATAAACACCCAGAAAGTCACAAAGCCTCAAACCAGAGCAAATTAAAACCATATGATCTACAGCAAATCCGAGGATGTAATCTCATTTGATCCTAGCAGATACATTTCAGATCTTAAGTAGTGAGGATTGTTTAGATGTATTTAATATCATATGTTTATCTGATATTATATTGTATTTTCTTAATTTAAAATAAATGTAGACAGCTGCCACGATCAATGTGTTCTAAAATATAACAGCAATCTCAATTGCACTACTACTATAGTTTACTACTACTAATATAGGCTACTACTACTACTACTACTACTACTACTAATAATAATAATAATAAAAATAATAATAATTACGACAACAATAGTAATATACTACTACTACTACTACTAATAATAATAATAATAATAATGATAATACAAATAATAATAATAATTACGACAACAATAGTAATATACTACTACTACTACTACTACTACTAATAATAATAATAATAAAAAACAACAACAACAACAACAATACAATTTAATATAAGTACTTTTAAAAAATCCAAACATGATAAATTCAGCTTTTTGACCATTTGTAATTATTTTTAATAATGTGTGGGCTAATTTAGACATATAAAGGCCATATATTGAGTATTGGCTCTCTGGTTCACGTCTCTGTTAAGCCGAAAGGGATCGCTGTCGGCGCTGCTAAGAGTGTGTGCACACACTGTCACGTGCTGTTACGCTCTAAAAACATCTCGAGAGAATGATGACGCTGTTAACAGTGAGTCAATGCAGATTTAAAAGAAAAAAACAGAAACAATAGGAATAGATCAGATAAAGTAGGAATACAGTATCTTATAGAATGATGGTTGTGATACTGTGAGAATATACTTTTACTGCCTCTCACAGTGTCAGACTTCAAACACATATGTTAGAATCAACAATATGCAATCATACTATAATTTACTATTATATTAGGCTATTGAAATTTTGAACTGAATAAGATACACTTAATTCACATTTCGTAAAAATTAGCGCGTTTTCTCCATAATTCAGGCTTTCAATAATAAGAAATGGCTACCTTAATATATTTAATCTTGAACAAAATCAAATTCGGGTTTTGGTCATGGTTATTTAATGTCAGAAACCTTTATGAAATCATACTCCGGGATTAGAATGATTATCATATCTGAATTTGTGCAGTGAATGGACAGTCGGTTGTATAAAGCGAAGAGATGAGGATTCTGAATTACACCATGAGCGCCGTGATGCTATAGGCTACATTTATGTGGTTAAGACAAGTTTAATACAAGTTGATTTCGTAAATGATCCGATAGTCTAAGTTTAACATTACGATAATCATCATGCTTTTTACCGTTTATCTGTGCAATATGCGTGATGCTTCAATTACATTGAAGTTTACCATCTGAAGACATTTCTGACTCTAGTCTAATTTGCTGTCTGTTTTGACAATGACGCTGCCAGTACATCGTTCTTTTTTATATTTGAATGACAACATTCGCACTTTCATTCGAGACATGAAAACGTGAATAGGCCTACTCACTCTCTCATGGAAGATGTTACCGTGTAGAACAAGTTTATGAAAGACGATGCATCACACTTAAAATGCCTGAGGGGTAGGCGGAATATAATTTAGGTAGGCTATTATTAGACAGCATTAGGCATTGTATCGCACTAATTGCGTCTTGCGCGTCCACAAAGGGGAAGGCAGTTTTAAACACAGCTGGTTTAATGTGGGGCGGCTGGATTGTGCACACGGCCAGGACTGCTGGTAAAGCCGTCCTATATAGACTACTGGAGATCGCTGAAAGTATTCATGGGATTTTAGCCATTCTAAATCTGTGTCCTAAACCGATTACTTGACACCAATGTTTCTTTGATGTATTAGCTGAGGGCTTTTGCCACTCAGAAGCCAATTGAAATTCAGAACAGTTTCGCTTCAAATGCTTTGTGGAGGTCTATGACAAACGCATTATTATTTATGATCTTGCATTTTGTTGTTATTATTAGTAAATTATTGAACATATGTGGACTAAATAAATTCCACGATTCGCATTATTTAGGCCTATTAGCTGTAAATATAGGTTCAGTGTTTTTTTCTGTGTATATGAAATAAAATAAAAACAGGCATATGACTCATTAAGTATTTCCCTTTGTGCTTGAATGCTGACGTGGCTGTTTCCAATGAACTATTAAAATATAGTTGATTCTTGTTTGTTAGTCTTTTTTTAAGTATCCTTATTTGCAGTACCTTTTAGGGAATTTGACTGAAGTCTGAGGCACAAATTTTCATAAACACAATCAGATTATACTACAACATTACTTTGTAAACAATATAATATATATAATATATATATATACAATATATTAAATTAAAGCTTTATAGCCATCAAATGCAAACTCTTATCATTAACTGCAGTAAAAGAAACCTTTATTGTATCATTGCCATATATATATATATATATATATATATATAATTTTTTAATGTAATTTTGTTAACGGATCATTATCACAATTCCAGATTTACATAGGACAATTTATTTCTGGATTTATCAATTTAGATTTATAAAATAAAGGTCTTCATATAGAGCAATTTAGAGATGAATCAATATAATTGTGACAGAGAATAATCTTTCTCTGTTCTTGTCAGTAAAAATGCATGTGTGTCTGTGTGTGTGTGTGCGTGCGTGTGCCTGTGTGTGTGGGTTTCTGTGTGTGTGGGAAAACTACTAAGTGGTGAAATAATGACCCTATTATGAACAAAAGCGATTCCAAAATGAAAGGTATCAGACAAAGATTACACCCCTGCATCATCCCTACAGATTGTGTGCGCGCGCGCACACACACACACACACACACACACACACACACAAACACACACACACACACGCATGCACACTGCCAACAGTACATATAATGATTGATTTGCTTCAGATGAATTGCAGGAAGCAGACATTGATTTTTCAACGTCTTATCAGAAAAAAGAAGAGAAAGAAATAGTCTTACAGTTGTATCCACTGGGCGTATTTCCCTCCCACTGTCAAATGGGTCAGTGGAATAAAGGGGATAATATTCTCTGCTCCATGACAAGACAAATGACCTATAATATTATTTAAGAAATGAGTCAATAGCCTCAGTGACTAAACGGGTATTGACTGGATATAATGAAGCCTGAGTAATGTGAATAGGAGCTCTTCAGAGCCTGGCAGCAAGCATCCAGCCAGCAGGCCCTGCAGTGTCTGCTGCTATGGGGTGGACATGCAGTGTGTAGCCATTATTGTTACATTCATGTCTTATCTTACTGATGCTCTCAATATTTTTGACCTACATTAACAGAGGGGTTAAATGTTTGGATTTGTCCAAGAAAGTAACAATAAAATGTAAATATTAAATACAATATCAATAAATACAATATAACTACGTAATAACGATGCATGCTGAAATAGCATATATATATATATATATATATATATATATATATATATATATAATAGAGACAC
>JAODUH010000018.1:5706035-5721848 GCA_027564835.1 Typhlichthys subterraneus
CGGTGACCTGGGGATCTCATCGCTGCTTTTTGCAGATGATGTGGTCCTGATGGCATCATCGGTCCATGACCTCCAGCCCTCACTAGATCAGTTCGCAGCCGAGTGTGAAGTGGCTGGGATGAGGATTAGCACTGCTAAATGTGAGGCCATGGTTCTCAGCCGGAAACCGATGAAGTGCCTACTCCAGGTGGGTAATGAGTCCTTACCCCTAGTGAAGGAGTTTAAGTACCTCGGGGTCTTGTTCGCGAGTGAGGGGACCGCATCGTTGTGATGAAAAGAGAGCTGAGCCGGAAGGCAAAGCTCTCGATCTACCGGGCAATTTTTGTTCCTACCCTCACCTATGGTCATGAAGGGTGGAACATGACCGAAAGAATAAATCACGGGTACAAGCGGCCAAAATGGGTTTCCTCAGGAGGGCGGCTGGCTTCTCCCTTAGAGATAGGGTGAGAAGCTCAGCTATCCGTGAGGAACTCGGCGTACAGCCGCTACTCCTTCGCGTCGAAAGGAGCCAGTTGAGGTGGTACGTGCATCTTGTAAGGATGCCCCCTGGGCGCCTCCCTTGGGAGGTGTTCTAGGCATGTCCAGATGGAAGGAGGCGTCGGGGAAGACCCAGGACTAGGTGGAGAGATTATATCGCCACACTGGCCTTGGAACGCCTCGGGATCCCCCCAGTCAGAGTTTTCCAATGTGGCTCGGGAAAGGGAGGTTTGGGGTCCCCTGCTGGAGCTGCTGCACCCGCGACCCGACTCTGGATAAGCGGATGAATATGGATGGATGGATGGATGGATGGATATGTATATATCTTATGTGATTAGTGATAGCCTAATACATAGCTTTCCCCATACAGTAGGTAGCATAGGACCCCCTAGCACAAGTACCTTATAATTTAAGGATGTGATTTCTAAAATTGAGTGACAACATATTGAAGCAGCTATGAATCGGAGTCAATAAAAGTGTAACAAGATTACATTAGCTAGTTTGCTTCAGAATATCTTAGCTAACATTATCTTAATGTGTACAACTAAGTTCATGGTGTGTTTGCATCATTGAAAGACACTTACATTAATAAATATATGGAAACTGGTAACCATGTGTAAGCGTTTGATAGATTTTTCCTGGCAAATATAGGTTTAAGATAAACTAAAATTTAATTAAAAGGTAAATTGAGGGCTTAAGGTACCGGAGTCTTTACTGCACAGTCTACCATAGGGATCTTGTCTGCCAGTCTCTTCTGATTGAAGCTGAGCCAATCATTTAAATTATGCCAATCTAACAATATAACATATTTATTTAATACAATTGTAGTCCTGGCTTTCTCTGAAGACTAGTGTTACAGTCAACAACAAAACATAACCCGGGCATACTGTTCGAACATTTTGTTTCAGGGATCATCTTCCTTTGTTGACTGAGAGTTCTATGGTAGAGATGGGAGTTGCATAGCTAACAGGACACAAATATGGCGGCGCTACAGTGACGTCACATGGTATCAATGAATATTCTTTCTAACAATGGACCCAAAGGAGGGTTTGATGCGTACTTGTGTAGTAAAATGTGTTGTCCTCATTTTTGTAATGCCACGCAAGCGCACCTGCCATTTAATCTGAAAAGTCTCAGCTCACAAAACTGACATGCTGAAAGTATGCTGATAATACGTGCATAGCACTTTTGTTTGCGATTGGGTCTGAATATCTTGCATAGACTATGAACCAGCCCTTATAATCACGTGCTTCACTGAGACAATGAGCAAAGACTTTGCAACTACAATCTGCAATTTTTTCCACTGTGTGTATCTAAGTCTATGGCCATGCATTACGGATGACAATGAGAAGTTCCTGTTCCTGTGTGTCAAGGAAAGGAGAGTGGAATGAAAAAAATGTAAATTTGTAAGTTTGTGTGTGAAAGCCAGAAAACACAAAGATATAACAAGAGAGGAGAGGTTGAGGGGGGAAAAATGTATTGTTTATTCTAACTTAAATTACACATTGCCTTTAATGGTCCCATAGCCGCGCTCCAGAGCAGCGCATGGCTGTGGAGCCTTAATGATCTGTACTAGTGGATGTCAGCACAGCCTTTGGAGACTTTGGAGACTAACAATCTCTTCTGGTTCGGAGGCTGGAGGCGACAGCTCAAATGGGGTTGAGGCTATAGCCACACTAGACTAGTCTCGGACAGAACGTGTCTGGCAGATGGGGTGGGAGTGGGGGTCTGGTGAGGGCCGGGACCATCAACAGCTGACTACAGAAACTGTTGAACTTGTCAGAGCACATTAGGTTACCCACTAATTAGACGTATTCCTGGTTAACCCAACTCCATAAGTCTTTTACTGTAAAAAGTAATCGAAATTGGAGGCCTGTTTTATGCGGAATACAACCCGGTGTTGGTACTAGACGAATGTTTTCATATCAAGAGCCAAAATTGTCCCAAATAATTGTTGTAAAATGTATCATGGGCTTGAGATAAAGGCAATCTAGCCATATGTCCACCATACGCAGTAGAATGAATTGTTTCTCTTTCCCAGGCTATATCTAACTAAGGGAATAATTGATATTGAAAATTAGGATGATAATCCTGTACTGCATTTAAACATTTTCATGGTTACAAAACATTGAGTTTGACTGTAGTTAGGTTCATGTAATGCACTTTTACAAACACTTCATCTCAAGTCCAGCCACAACAGCTTCAATACTATTTACAAGGTACACACTCTGTAAAGAAGTTTTCTCGGGAGAATTCAAAATCTACAGAATTGAAGTAGAAAAATCCAAGTGTAAAATTACCCATTCAATTTAAGGCAGAAGTTTCCTCAAGAGACAAACATCTTAATTGTCTTAAGTAGCTCCGTAGATCATTTCATTTTCTCTCCACAGCAACACTCAGTAAGCGTGCAACTGAAACTCCACAGGGCCATAAGATGAAGGCTGAGCATGAGTTTCCTTATTTATATTGTTTTAGGTGTGCGTTTGTGAACTGTTTATATGCTCAACACTGTATTTGAGCCATGAATAAAACGACAGGGAAATATTTCACAAATAATATTTATAATCTCCCATAACTGTCATGCTGGCTCATTGCTCCCATGTGTTTTTCCCTTTTATTGTATGTTGCATTAAGTTGGGTTACTGCCCCCTAGCTCTGTGATAGCTGGCTCCAGCAAGGACACATGGCCTATGCACAATGCCCTCACCAGCTCACAGCAGTCTTTGTGCCAAACCACTGACCGTGGTGCAGCCTATTCTCCTGCAACCCAGCAAATCATGTGTCAAAGATCACTGATAGCCCACAGAAAAGGACCCAGAATCGTGTTGCCTTGCTAGTCAAACTTTCAAGAACAATACAAGTGCTAAACCATCAGTTTGACTGCTGCACTTTCTCAGGAAAATGAACTGCACACATTTCCCCTCTGTGCTGCTTTGTTTGAATAAAATAGGTTACAACTGGAACACAGACAGTCAACAATAACCAGCATTTGTTGAAAATGCTGCTGCTTTTATTTATCATAATTGTTTCACCGATGGAAACTTTGTCCCGTCTCTTTTTGAAAAGAAAATGAAAAAATCCATTTGAGGTAAGTTGCTGCACTGTGGAGTTGTTTCTACCTTTACCTAATTTACCAGACGAGGTGGATGGAGGCCGTTGCTCATCTGTTGTAAATGTGGCCTGGGTGGTTGATTCTCATGCGCATGAGGAAAGCCTGGTGTATTGACAGAATTAACAACACACTTCACAGAAAAGCTGCTTGCTGACCTCAGCAGGTCTGCTCTCATTTGCAGAACGATACATTGGAAGAGCTGGGCAGTGTGCTCTCTTGGTGCGAGGTACTAACTCTGACTCTACCCTGCAAAAACAAACACTTGTTCAGGCAGAACATGTTGGCTTTTGTGCTTTTATTCAGCTTTACACAACACTCTCATTTGGTCTCACTTGCCAACGCTAACTCTCTGGCCCTCTCTGCAGTTAGAGTAGCGGTTATCAGTTCATCAGTAATATATTAGTTGAATTAGCAAAGAGGGCTATGTCTGTGTGTCTTGCCGTAAAGTCTGTGTTTATGTTCACTGCAGGCGGGATTCACAGTGTGTGCTGAAGAGCTCCAGGCTACGCAGACAAACGTGGGCATACTGCTTCTCCCATTGTGAGAACAAGAACAGGAATCTAGCTAGGAGATGAAACATTACTTCTAGACGTTAGCACACAACACAAAAAGCAATGCAATACAACGCACAAAGACATAGCTGAATAATATTTTACACATTGCATGGTTCTCGCTGCCATATTCTCAGTTGTATCTGGATGTCAGTAATTCATACAAAGCCTGACATAAGCAGGGTATCATAACGTATAATAGGAATAATGGCCCTTTGATTTCTGGATTTCCTATTGGAACACCTGTCACTTTTTGGCAAGGGTACGCCCTGGCACCCGCCTCCCCCACACACAAACTGACTGGAGTTGTGTGGGGGGTGTATGCATGTGTGAGAGTTTGTGCAGACTGTGTGTGTGTGTGTGTGTGTGTGCGTGTGCGTGCATGTGTGTGTAAGATGAAACAGCCACAGAGGAGGTGGTGATCACACAGACAGACAGACAGAGTGAGTGACAGACAATACCTGCTGTAAAATTCTTTCACATCTCCTCCCTGATCTATATTCATAGATCTTGGGCTGCTACAGTACACCAAGCAAACGGTACACCCTATACCACCACCAGCAGCACCGGGCACCCTCCTTTTCTCCTCCCTCTTTCAAATATGTGCCATTTTTTTGTTCTTTGTCTATATGATGTCTATGATCAGGAGGTGGGAACTGAAAGGTGCTCTCTGACAAATGTGGACTCGCTCCACAGTTCTAAGCTCACCTAATTCTAGTACTGCCAGTATAAGTCTTCCCCCGTGAGTGTGCTCTCAGACGCTAATACCTCTGAGATGTCTGCTGTTGTGATGATGTTTCCTCTGCTTGTTCAGTCAGGGGGGAAAAGCCTCTTCTATTTTGTGTGTTCACAGCACCTGTTTTCAAATCAGTCATTTCACCTGCTCGTAATTAGTCAAGTATTGTTCTCACTATGACAACTGTATACACGTGACCCTTGTTGGAGATATTGGCCTGGTTTGGTTGATGTTATGTCCCTCCCTCATTCCCCAGTCCTAAAACATCTGAAACCCAAATGATCACCCTAAGACTAGAGAAACACACATGTTCATGATAACACTGCTGCTCAGATGGATTAGGTGTGTAGTGGCAGATCTCGGCTCCAACTCGACTCTAGCGCCGTTTAATTTCTTTGGGAATTGTTTTGACAAAACAAGTTAGCGTAAAGTCAGAAATGTCGGCTAAGACAAAAAGGGCTTGTGTGTGTTTTGTGTTTTCTCTTCACACCCATGTGATGCACGTGTCAGTCATCAGTGAAGTGTTACACTGGAAGTGACATCACCACCCTGGAGGTCTTGCACTGTGAGAGATGCTTTTGATGCCATTCTTCACAACACAGATGTTGGCAAACAGAAAAGGAGCTGCTAGCTTTTCTGTTGTTTCGGAAAATATACAAACAACAGGGATGAAGTTAAAAGTGCACTGCCATGCTTGTATCCAATCACTGTATCTGCAGGATATGCCATATTACACATAACACTGATGAAGGAGTATTGTGAGATTAGCACACAGACAAATGTTTCAGCCAATCTTTTTATTTGCCTATAATCGAGTAAGATGCACATCTGTTGTTTGACCAGTTTGACATGTTTAACCCATGTTTTATTTCCTTTTTACTGGGAACACATTTGGATTGATTGTGCTGGCCACCGCACCAGTAGGGACACATACTGTAGGTAAAGTGGATCATCTATTCACTGTAAAATATGTTATTGTCTGGAGCTCACAGAGCTGGTCTTTCTCCTGGTCTGTCCTGTATGCCAGTTGATGATGCCCACAGCAGAGATTGATGCAAGGGCAGGCACCAGCGACCTGAATCAGCTTCGTGCTTTGAAGTCACCCACATGGAAGGAAATTGATATATCAGTTTAAGCCCTGGAACCTATTAAAGGAGCCCCCGCCAGGTTAATGCGATCACCTGCAGGTTACTCTCGACCCATTCAGGCCAGCCCTAATTCCTACCCCCACCTGCTGCAGTCTAATTTTAAGTTCACTTTATCAGGAACGTATGCTAAATGTACACTAAATCACACAGTCAAACACTTAGGCACCCCCCCTACCCTCTCTCTCTTTCAGGGTTATTTATGTGGCTAGCTGCCATGCTAACCACCAGCCTGAGATTCACATGGTTAGGTTGGACAGTGTTTAAAGTGGGATCAGTGAGGTACACATTCACTGGTCCCACTTTAAATTACCTCTTAAACAGGGCTGTTCTTTCTGGGCCTGGACTTCACTGAATCCCCCCTCTCCATTACTTATAGCCTGGGCACCTAGACTATAGAGGTGAGCCCCTTAATCATGCATTTTTAATAGCATGCAGAAATACATTTACATTAAAAATGTAGCACGGTGTCTCTTTAATTCAGAGACTGTGTATTTATTATTAAACCTTTGTCTTGGAGGTCAGATCACAAGGAACCAGCTGTCCATCAGACTCAGGTGCTATGCTCCTTGTTCACATGGATCAGCGCCGTGTTTAAAACACGTCTGCTATTCACTTTGATTCCCTCCTCCTCTGACTGCATCAAAAGGAAGTACCTTATCACCTGGTTTAAACATGAATACAACTAATGACAAAAAGTCTATGTTCAAAGGGAAGAGCTGGCATCGCTGCAGGAGACAGGAAGTGCGGTTTGTGATATTTCAACAGAGAGGGGCTACTGGCTGTTATACTTGCTTTGAGGCTATAACCCACGTCCAGTGCTTGAAAGCCTTGCTTTATAAGAATGCTCACTGTTTGGTCTGAGAGTATTTTGGAATAATATTGAACCTCCTACAGTATAATGACCCTAACCAGGCAGTGACATTTGAGGTTGCAAAAATGTCTGCCATAAATTTCTTTTTTACATTATACAAGCCATGTTGGAGCATACGTGAGATGTCTCTAGCCACATTCAGTTACAATATTATACATGATATCTGATGCCACTAATTTGATCCTTTCCTTCATTATTTCATTCTACTGTA
Organism: Typhlichthys subterraneus; assembly: GCA_027564835.1. Taxonomy (NCBI): domain Eukaryota; kingdom Metazoa; phylum Chordata; class Actinopteri; order Percopsiformes; family Amblyopsidae; genus Typhlichthys; species Typhlichthys subterraneus. The sequence goes on from JAODUH010000018.1 coordinate 5,713,142, forward strand.
GCCTGTTTTCCCACAATATAAGGAAGTAAAAAAGGCTCTTACCTTTGAACAATTTTGTTTATAGCAGTAGCTTTCTAGATCTAGTTATATGCATATTTTGGGTCCTCTAAATCTAGTGTTGAGATTAATCCCATGATGTTCTTATTATTGGTCTCTCCTGAGACATTATGATATGAATGGCTGTCTGAGTGCCATCAGATCCATCAATTGGATTCAAAGAAATGTTATCGTTAGGCTCTCAAACCTGGCAGATGTTGTGGTATTTGAGTGCAATTCCTTTATTATGTTAATATCAGTGTTTTGTCACATGCAACATTTTCTTTTGAGTGGGGTGCAAAAATCATCAGATGGATTTGGCTCACTCAATATGAGATGTTTGACCTTCAATGAGATAGGAAACATGAAAACCACATTTCAATGGCGTATGTGGCATATGACAATCACAATACGACAGCCCTTTGAATGAGTAGAATATCACTATTTCATTCTGGCACTATGCATGCATGTTTTCTTACGACTTTGTCTTGTATAAATGTGGCATTGATAATATTCTTTTGAACCAGAGACTACATTGTGCAGGGACACCTTGTGGCAACAATGGCTGCTATTTCTCTCAAGTTGCTAATTCTCCCTAGTTTCAATTCACACAACTACTGACTACAAACAACACAATGCAGAGCCAAATGTTTTAACACAAGTGTCTCCTATGCGTTCAGAAACACACGCACATACAGTACAAACTCTGTACATCCAAGTGGTACAGTATGCAGTGTGCACCAGTGCTTGTCTGCATGCATGTGCATGTGTTTCTGATTGTATGAACATGGAAACTAGTTTGACAAGTAACATTATTGTATTACGAATACAAAAAATACCATAGTTAGTGTCTCTAAAGCCTCATCGTGGGTAGTACAAACACAAGAGTACGTCACAACATGTGACGCTGGATTACCCGAACTCAAGCCTCATCCATGTGCACCGTAGAACCGCATACAACTGGAATTTCTGTTTTTGGTTTAAACTATAATTTTATAATTGTAGGCATGTTTTGTTTAATATTCATCATTTACACTAAAAGTACAAGCACGACACGAGAGGTGCATGACAGCAGCATATCACAAAAATTAACCAAAATAGGAAACATTTTTAGAAAAACTATTACTACGTATGCAGAGAGATAATATATTATGAAGCACCATCTGAGCCAAGTGTGGCATCTCAATATTAAAAATTGTTTTGCGGAGCATGTAAAACCGATATTTGAATGGGGTGTTTATTGTGAGACAGTTCTTCTGGGTGCAGTACCTCCAGTCACCACAAAACAGGCTGCTTCTAGCCTTGAGTCAGACCCTGCCCTCCTATCCTGGGTGGGAACAATGAATAAAGAACAGGGGTGGAGACAGAGGCAAGAATACAAGGGATTACATGAAAACAGAAAATGACCCAAAACAAGGAACAGACAAACACCAGACTGTGACACCTGTGTTGATAAACAACTACACTATTAATGTTTAGAATGAATTCAGAGTTTTCTAGCATAACAGACAATTAAAAAAATTCACAAACAACTCACTTGTGGGCCATAATTCTAACGTAACATGCTACATATGGTGTTCAGCTAATAATATTAACTAAAATGGCAGCAATGTCTATCAAGATAATCATTTAAAAACCCATATGAGAAGAAACATTCAAGTTAGTGGATAAGGAAATACACGTAATACTGTTTTGGTCACAAACCCGTGTATGTGTATATGTTTTTGTGAATGACATAAGGGTATTACATTTTGTGCTATACAGGAACCAGATTTGAGAAATGAAAAACTATGAAAAGAATGTACATTTACAGAATACCATGTTTGTGTATACCTGTATATTTGATAATTTATTTTAGTTTTGTGTTTCTACTGTATCTGGTGGGGATCAATAACATTGTATTATATTTTATTGCATTGAGTACTGTATGTTGCTTTGGTATGTACTGTATGTCTCTGTTTGTGTCTAAATATACAGGATGTGTGCTTCTTAATCTGAGTGTTTTATGTTGCTTATATGTGCTCAAATGTGTGCTCAGTTTGTTTGTGTGTGTGTGTGTGTGTGTGCGTGTGTGTGTGTGTGTTGGTCCAGGGCTCACAAGCGTAGCATAGTGAGAATGTTGGAGCAGTACTCACCTCTGATAGGCCAAAAACCAGGGTGCACTGAAGCCTTTCGCATATATATGGAATTTTTGAATATCTAAACCATTATTTAGCATCCAAATCAGTTCTGCTTGTCTGACTGATGGACAATTTCTGTTTGACCCTGGTCTCTTTGCATGTGACCTATACTGTCGGGCTCCTTGCATATTGTTTGGCTGTTTCTCCCTTTGATCCTTTAAACAAGCTCTTTGTGTTGGAATTCATGAAATATTCATAACTGGACTGTGGCTTTTCCATATCTTTATATACAATTATTGACAGGCGGCGCCCTGTAATGTCAAGCCATCTTAATATAGAGCTAAGTGTGACTTCAGATTTTTCTGACAGTTTAGCGCGTATGTGTTATGAATTGATAACGCTGACATTATGTTTGTAGATTGGGCTGCCTTTAAATCTCACCATTAATATTGAAAAACGCAGATAATGTGTCTCACGTGAGAGCCAGATGATGAAGTATGCAAAATACAGAAAAGTGTACAACATAAATAACAATCTCAAATATCTGGACTATATATAAAGCTCACTGAAGATTATTTTGAACTTTAGTTAGTGTTAGTGCTTAACACATGTCCTCTTGCTACAACAATTACAACTATGGTTGCAAACAACACTGGGCGGGTCCCTCGAGGAATACTGTATCAGTACTATCAACATATCTCCCAGTATCATCATGGAATGTTCAGCCTCTAATAATGGTCAAATTCTCCAATCATCCACTTTCATAACACCAAGCCTACAGATATCACCTTTAATACAGACCTTGGACAACTCTTTAGAGTAACAGGTGTGTGCGAAAAAAAGGATCTTAAACTCTCGTGTGTAGCAGCTACTGAAATAGGGTATTAATCATATACATCATAGCGTCTGATCACAATTATAGAATTGTAACAAATCTATAAGCCTATATAAAATATATATAGAATATTTCTGAGCACATGTGCTTTGACAAATATTAGGCATATTGATCACAACTTTATCTGTTCAGTCTTCTAGTTTAAACATAATTATAAGATTCACACTGATAAGTACACAACATAAATTAATGTCTATTTTTGGTGGAATTTGAAACAGATTGCATTCCACTACGTATACTGTAGAATAGAGATACATTTTTTTTAGCAAATGCCCTTAAAGGAGTCATTTCATGTCTTTTTTCACTTGTTGACACAGTTCCTTGACTTCTCAATAAAATGTAGTTGAAAAGTTTAGGTGAAAATACCACAGTCAAATCAACAGTGGCTTTTGAGAAGGCAAACAAATGCAATAACGCACACACAAGCGAAATCCAGGAAATGTTTGGCAATTTCGAAAATACAGGCCAGACACATTTTTAATGTCTCAGAGAACATATAGTATGTCCTGGAAAAAGAGGAGGTATGGTCAGCCTAGGAGTACGATATAATTCAACATCTAAAACATTTTACATATTGCAGCTATGCAGCTACCAGTACTTTTACAGTATCTGGCTAGTAGCAGTGATCCATGTTTTGTGTAATAATACAATATTAACACTTACCAAGACACAATGAGAGCACGTCCTTTGGCGAAACTACTTACATAATGTAAAAAACAAAAACAAGCACCTTTGAAATCAATTTTCTTTGCTTATAGACACAGTAGCTTTTCCCGCAAGCAGCAAGCTAGCGCCATACTACGCAGCACTCAGATTGTGGGGATTTATTCTGACGCAGAGTCTCTTATTGGCTGAATATACTATCGTTTTTAAAAGATATATGCTTTCTCTGACATAATTTTATAGATCTTATATGTAAAGAAAAAAAACTTTATGGCAACAACCGATTTATGAAGTTTAACGGCTTTTAATTAACATTGAAGTTAATGGGAAACAGTCGCTTTTGGCATCAATCGCAAAATGGGCCAATACCTTGCATCAACTCATAGAAAAGTGTTGATCCCTTGGGTTATTATACATATTTTGTTTTCAATAGAAGATAGGCAGGCTACATATGTTCCTATCAAAAGAGAATGTAACAGTATGGGAAATGTTTTTCGTTTTTTATCTAAATGTATTCCTAACATTGTATCAATTGTCATAGTATCGGTACCGTACAGTAATACTGTCGAGGCCATTACCAGATCAGATTTTAGTTTTTACTGTACAGTACTAGTAGCTATGACTAGCTAGTACACAGTATGGTACTGTACCGTACTTACAGTTACGTACCGGTACCGTACTGTATCGGTACCGGTTTTCAGACCAGCTCAGATTCACAAACGTTTCAGGTACTGTAGGCCTACCGTGGTACCATAGTATACGGTTACTGTACAGTGTGGTATAATATATGAGTACCGTATTGTGCATACTGTTGACTGTTACTGTACAAAACGTATTGTTGTATTACGGTAAAATTGTTACAGTCCTACATATTTTGCTAATATCATCTTTTTGTGTTTGTGTGTTGAAGACACATAAAGTAGACAAGGGACACCTTGCAATGTACACTTAAGTGATTATTGCAATGACATTTTAAATTCTTATTTTTTAATTTAAATTGCACCGTATTGCATAGTCATAAGAAAGATTAAGAGAACATATAATTAAACCTAACAACACATGGCTTTCTGGGAAATCTGGCAAGGATCTACAGCCAAGCCAACACTAGACTTAAATTTCAACATACACAATATTATTGGGCACAGTATGTGTTTTTTTACAATTATTGTATCCCATGTCATGAGGAATTTCTTTTTTGATATTACTAGTATCTCATCTTTATGTTTTTTTGTTCTAGACATCATGTAGGGAAAAGTTGAGATACTCTGAGTTGAGTTACTCTGAATGGTGATCGATCTTCACTTTGCGAGATGAACCATGAGCATTTTCAACTTAAACTGAGGTAAATACTATTTCAAAAAAATATAACAAATATACAGTGAAGAATATCATCCATATGCAATGAAAATACAGTAACCTTATTGAAGAACCAGAAATAAAAAAATAAATTAAAAGAAAACCTTTTGCATTGTTTTTAACCCGCTTCCTTGCGCCACAATTTGATCAATAGCCCTGTCTGACTGTTGCCGAATGTATCAGTGCACACGATAAAAGCAGAAAGAAAAGGTCTCCAGGGCAGGATGGTCTAGTGTTTTGGGTGTTGGGCTTCCAGCTGGAAGGCTGTGGGTTCAAACCCCAGTGTTGACCTACCTGTAAGCATCCTTGAGCAAGATGCCTAACCCCCTAACTGCTGAATGTGTGTGTGAATGGGTGAGTGTGAGGCAATTCTGTAAAGCGCTTTGAGTGGCTGTAAGGTTAGAAAAGTGCTATATACTGTAAATGCAGTCCATTTACCATTAGTCTATGGGCAGATGAAATCCACTGGCAGTCTGCGGGCAATGTGCATCATGCCTGGCAGAGAAACTATTCCATGTGAATGTTTAACAGGCAGTAGCCTTCCTACAACAGTAGTAAGCTAATGGGCTTTTTCTGTACAAATTTGCTGGCTTCCACCTCACGTCAACTTATAAAATGACGATATGTGGCTGTTGTCAATGTTTACTTTCATTCAAGACTTCTTGTTTGTTTGCGCATGCGGGTCACTTCAGAACTGTGATCAGTTCAGACTAGAATCTGATACGTGCCACATTTAACAGGTAATGGGAACAGCAAAACTAAACAATCTGATTTGAGCACTAAATCCTACAGAGGACCCTACAACAATGATGGCCTTGATGTGATGTGTGTGGGTTAATGTGAACTAGTGCTATCTAATGCCATCCCCCTCCCCGGGGATATGATCATCATCACCAGACAAGACTATTTTGGTGTGGTCCTCTGGAGCCTCACTGGAGTAAATACTGTCTCTTCTCCTACAGCATTTCATAAATGTTTCTGGAGGGTTTATTCATGTGCAAATGGAGTAAAGCACCTCAACACACACATGCACACACACGCGCGCGCGCGCGCACACACACACACACACACACACACACACACTTTCTAGTACATGCACAGAGGCACAGGGCTGTTTAATAGGAAGAGATTCACAAATCAGCCGGTGTTGAGCTAAGCCTGTGGCTCTCTATGCCGAGGGACCGGCAGTATATTTAATACTCTCTCTCTCTCTCTCTCTCTCTCTCTCTGTATATATGAGGGCCGATTACCACTTCGTCTACATCTGTGTGGCTGTGTGCATCAGAGTCCATTACCTGTGTGTGTGTGTGCGTGTGCCCGGCAGTCTATTACCGGACCGGGGGTGTCCGTGTTTACTCATTTGTACCGTCCTCCAATAAGTTATCCTGGTGCCACTCTGCTTCGCATGCACACGCTCTGTGCACGCAGAGTGAAAGTGAGCGAGAGATTGGGAGAGACATCTAGATACTGGTATCATGCATACAGTTGTGCACTCACAGGGGCATACAAATGGGCAAATCTCAGGATAAAGGCTCCCAGGATCCAGCCATAGTAATATGAATGCAAATAGGATTAAAGTGCCAGCTTTAAGGCTGATATACAATTCACTGTGCTTATATGACGGGCTGAGGCCATAACTATACAGCATGCTCTCAGTGGAAATGAGGACATGTTTATGAAGATGGGTTTCATACCTGCTCTCTATTTATATTTTTATACCTCTTTGCCCAATCAGGCTTATTGTGATAAGCAGATGGGAAGGTCTCCCTCATTAACATTCACAGCCTCGTCTTTCAGGTGGTTCTCACTCTATATCGGCTAGAGTTTGGTCTGGGGGAGAAAATATTGTCTTGATGTAATGTGCATTAGTTTTGACAAACCCACCAGGGTTAACTAGAAAGGCTTTCTCTTTCAGGTCCAGACAGCATGAAAGGCTTTTTATTCTTTGGCTCGTTTACCAAGCATTTAGACCTACTGGTCTCCTGAGGAAAACATAGATATATAAACAGAATGAATAGGCTTCACGCTGGGGCTAGCACTCTCAGATTCACTAACTAGATGGAGTGAGAGAGCAGTCAAGGCTTCTTGTGGCATTAACCTCACTGTTTATGGCCATAGAATTATTTGACATTTGTCTGCTGTATTTCTTGTCAGAGTGAAAGAAGATACGGAGCATTCTGCTTCATATATTTACACTCATTGTGTCCTTTGAGAAGTTAAGCCCACCTTTCTCTCCTGCTCTCCCGGCCTGCTTTATCTCCATCCATGAAGTTCAGAAGACTGGATGCCATTCATTAGAAGAGCTCCCCGTGGCTGTAAGTCATCTCAATCCTCTGCAGTCTTTAATTCCCTTTCAGAGGCTGTAAAGTACAGGCTCACACTCAAGAGGGAATGCCGGGCTCCAGGGGTTACCAGAGAAGGGTTAAGGATTTGGAGGAACATCCCTGTGACACCCAGGGTCAGGTGACAGACCTGCCAATGATATATGGACACTCCCGTGACAGGACGGTCACAAGACGGCATATTGCAATGGCTCTTGATTTGCCCCTGTTACTCTGTTATCTTGAGTAAGATCATTACGACAACTGAGGTGTCCTTAAAAATAAATAAAGGCCTTTAAAAATAAACACGAACATATCAAATCCACACCTGAATTGAATTAGTGAGCATAAGATGCTAAATGCATGCATTAGAACATTATGGAAGCACTTGTTTTCAAATAACAAGATTTACCTGACTTCAATGATAGCAATACGTGTAGGTATATCATTGATACTTTTACGATTAACGTCTTTCTCAGACATCAGAATGAACGGGGGGGAGTCTAACAGGGCAGAGGAAGTTGACCTTTACCGTGACAGGTTGAGAGAGGTTAAAGCAGCAGTCGTATAGAATTATTACACGAGACCCGGGATCAGCCAAGCTATAAATCGCCATATAAATCTTTTAAAAGAGGCTTTGCCAAATTGTACACCACCCTTACAATGATTAAATAACACAGAGCTCTCCCTTCTTTCATGAGCAGAGAGGTCATGAAGTTACAGGTTGCGAGTCACTGTAACTTGTTTAGAGGCATCAGTTAAAAGATACATTAACAGGCTTTATAAGGAGATAACATGTGTGTGAGAGTGTGTAATATCAGCGTGCAGACTTAGTGACACTATGCTGTCTATTTTTGTAGGCACAGGCTGGACATCCAGTAAAACCCATACTGGCATCATGGCCGCCAGGCTTTATTTAGTGCCATTCCCCCAGAGAAGGAACAGGGTACTCTGTGTCCATGAGGGAACGGTTTGTTTTAGCATACATCTGACTGGGCGTCACGGCAACTAACTGGGATGGAGGGCAGAAATAGACCCTGGATTGGTCGCAGGTTGGTGCCAACCTGCCACCTACCTGATGCCAACCTGTTAACCATCCACCCAGCACCATCATGTTAACCATCCACCCAATATCAACATCTTAACCATCCACCCCATATAAAACTGTTAACCATCCACCCAATATCAACCTGTTAACCATCCACCCAACACCATCATGTTAACCATCCACCCAATATCAAACTGTTAACCATCCACCCAATATCAACCTGTTAACCATCCACCCAACACCATCATGTTAACCATCCACCCAATAT
>JAODUH010000018.1:5727804-5740505 GCA_027564835.1 Typhlichthys subterraneus
GAAAGGGAAGTTTGGGGTCCCTTACTGAAGCTGCTGCCCCCGCGACCCGACTCCGGATAAGCGGGAGAAGATGGATGAATGGATGGATGGACGAAAATGCTTAAGAAAACTGGTGGAGACACTTCAAAACTCCAAGTGATGTGTCCCAGGTCGTTTGTCAAACAATTGTATATTTAGTTAATCAAAATAGTTGGTGCATATTATCAGGTATAAAACAGTTTGAATTGTAGTTTAAACTTAACAAAAATTGACTATAAGTCAAGTAGCATAGCTACATAGAAATATTATCCAAGATACAGCATACCATGTTATAATGACCAGTATAAAAGCAGAGGAAAATAGACAGAGAGCACACCCAGTCAGTTGGTCCAGGGAAACACCACCAAGAAGCCCCACATATCAGAAATGGGCATGTTTTATACAGGAGAGAACTGGGGGCTGGCACTGTCTTAAGTTCTATTGGCTAAGGGAAAGTGCCACTCATACAGGTGAGTTACAGACGTCATGACATCGGCCCCCTGCAGTGTGTCCCACACTGGATCTTGGCCATCTGTCAGACTAACAGACCTGAGAAGTAATTGTGTGTTGGGGGTTTGTGTTTTAAGGAAGTTACAACAAAGGCTTGGCTGGATGCAAATGGAGGGAAACACCTTAAATGCATATTGGAGGGCGGTAGGGCTTGCTGTAAGGTCTAAAGGCTTGTCTGGTCTGAATGCATTAGCTGCCCCCAATTCTTCTGGGGGAGAGAATGCATCAATTAGTCTGGGGAACAAATAGTGGACTTAATTTAGTCTTACTAGAAATCTTCTGTGATATGAAGATAGTACATTGCATAATTCATTAGTAGATATAAGGGCTTATCTTTAATAATAACTCTAATTAATATAGGTCATAAGGTCCAGCCAGCCATTTGAATCCACCAAAAACAAGTAGGAATCTCTGTCGGTTTGCCATATAATAATAATAATAATAAAAAAAAAATAAGAAGAAGAAGAATTATTATTATTATTATTATTATTATTATTATTATTAATAATAAGAATAAGAATATGCTTAAACTTCAACATGCATGTGGGCAATCGACACGTTCTCATTCCCAACTGGTCAAATATTGCAGCTTGGTCAATGGCCTTTCTCGTCAATTTTCAATGCGTTAGAAAGCCTTTGGCGTCTTAGGTTGAAGACTTCGGTCATTGACTGTTACGGCAAGGCTACGGAGTTACCACAGGTTTATTTTTACCTATATGCTAAAAATAAGCAATCTCAGCGCATGTATTAGCCCCTGGTTGTAAAATTGAGACATGTTAAAATGTATTTACCTGAAATCATAAAATTAAATAGTTTCAGTTATATTTCAGTATAGGTGTAGCCTTTGATTTCAAGTAATTACATGTGTTTTGTGGATCTGGAGAAGACTTAGGACCGGGTCCCCCGGGAGATACAGTGGGAGGTGCTGTGGGAGTATAGGGTAAGGGGGTCTCTTTTTAAGGGCAATCCAATCCCTGTATGTCAAAAGTGAGAGCTGTGTATGGATTCTCGGCAGTAAATCGTACTCGTTTCAGGTGGGGGTTGGTCTCCGTCAGGGCTGCGCTTTGTCACCAATCCTGTTTGTGATATGCAGATGATGTGGTCCGGATGGCGTCATCGGTCCTTGACCTCCAGCACTCACTGGATCGTTTCGCAGCCAAGTGTGAAGTGGCTGGGATGAGGATTAGCACCGCTAAATCTGAAGCCATGGTTCTCAGCCGGAAACCGATGGAGTGCCTACTCCAGGTAGAGAATGAGTCCTTACCCTAAGTGAAGGAGTAGTTTGCGAGTGAGGGTACTATGGAACAGCGTCGAAAGGAGCCAGTGAAGGTGGTACGTGCATCTGGTAAGGATGCTCTCTGGGCGCCTCCCTTACGAGGTGTTCCAGGCACGTCCAGCTGGGAGGAGGCCTTGGAGAAGACCCAGGACTAGGTGGAGAGATTATATCTCCACACTGACCTGGGAACACCTCAGGATCCCCCAGTCAGAGCTTGCTAATGTGGCTCTGGAAAAGGATGTTTGGGTTCCCCTACTGAAGCTGCTTCCCCAGCGACCTGACTACGGATAAGCGGATGACGATGGATGGATAATAATAATAATAATAATAATAATTATTATTATTATTATTAGTATTATTATTATTATTATTATTCATCATCATCATCATCTGGTTAAATAAATAATTTATGGCAAAACAGTACTTGATGCTTTTTATCTTTTTGTAATTTTTCACGTGCTTGTGAGAGACTGGTACTCCCTGCTCCAGTGGTAAGCCCACACCTTTGATTAGAATAATGCCTTTTGAAAGCCCACATGTCCCCATAAGGTCCCTGTAATGTTGTTTAACCCTCTCTTTTCCTCACTCTCCTGCCAGTTCTCATTAGGTCAGGATTAACAGCGGATTGCTGTAGCCATGGGCTACTTGCTCTTTAACACTAATAACTAGAGGACGTGCTCTGTAATTTCATATTGAATGCCTCAAATGACTTGGCTATCTAGGCCTGGCAGCCAATCAAAGCAAATAACTGTAGGATGGTGTTGATAGCAGAGCACTTTCCACCCGTGCCCCAAGCCATGTTTATTTATTGTCCTCAGCAACAGGAAATCACAGCCACCATGTTTAGTGTGTTTAGTGTAATTGGTATATTTATATTGTTAACATGTTTCGTTTTTTAAAAAATTGGAAAAGTTAGGTTTATGTTAATTAACCTGAAGATTATCTATTATGATGTGTGTGTGTGTGTGTGTGTGTGTGTGTTTGTGACACATTACGTAACAGCGTCTATTCCCTCCAATGGTCTGTGGTAATCATAACATCAAAATCCGGAACTCGATAATATGTAGCTCCCCATGCGTCTCTTTCACGCGCACACCCCCACACAGAAAGGGCCTGTCACACAAGCACAAAAAAGAATCACTTCTATTTTTAGGAAAATGTTTGTTCCTCTTAGCCATGAAGTTTTCATAGTGGATCTTGATATAAAAAATAAATAAAAAAAAGGTTTTAGGCAACCTCAACAACGCATAATCCCCACATATCTTATACTTTTATATATCAAAACAACTCACTCTGAAAATTCACAAATATGAGGTGCAGTACAGAGCTATAAATTGGCACCTTTTAGGTTTGTTTGTGTGCCTTGTAAGAGTGCCTACCTTCCACAAGGCCGTGATACACCAAAGGAGTGATTTCAGCTACACATCTGAAGTCAAACAGCGATGTAACACTGCCTGCCAAAATGACACTCGGGTGAGCTGTAATGACTGCATTTTTACCCGCTCTTTCACCATCCCTCTTCTGAGCAGCAGGCAAACATGTTCGTGTAAGCTAGTGGCTCAGCGAAGTCTGCGTGCTCTGAGAACTTAAGGAGTTTTGAAAGTTAAAAGAGGGCTTTTCTTTCTCCCTTATCGTGTTGTGATGTTTTCCTGGTTGTCGTTTGAGTTGTAGTGTGTTAGATGGTTCTGTTATGTTAGAGGTAAAGTAATGTGATTGTGACAGGCTTCAGTACCCATTTAAAGAGCGGCCCCACATAGCACAACACTTTGCTTTAGGAAACGCATATTTCCCTCCTGTGCACTTTCAAGAATATTGTTAAACGCAAAAGGACCAACGGCAGCCACTGTGGGACAAAATTAGAAAAACACAAAATGAGAAAATATCTTTCAAATAAATATATTACATTGGTGCATGTCAGGTATACAAATGTTGAGTCAAATTTTGTGCGAAGCTTGAAGTGGTGCAGTTGAAGGGTTTTAAAGGCTGACCTTGAAAAGTCTGCTGTCACAATCATGTTAGCAGGCCTGCATCCCGCCTGTCGAGATGCAGTGGAGTCACAACATTGTTTATTCACTTTGATGTGCCAGAGATGCATGCAGGAGTATTGACAAAATATCCTCTCCCCACGCAGCCGTGTCTGGTGTCATGCCCACGCCTCCCGGCACACACAGTCTGGGTGTTGGCTGTGCCGCCTTACCTTAATGATACCCCTCTGCTAGTGGCACTTAGGGAAACATTGATTAAATGTGTTATTGAGAGTCAGTGCCGGCCATTAGAATTAGTGGCAACCCTCGCTGAGAGGCATGTCATGCATGTCTCTCCCCCCACCCCCTTCTCGCTCTCTCTCTCAGACCGTCCAGCCTTCCTCCCTCCTCTGTAAACTCCATCTGGATGGGGGGGGGGGGGATCTGTCCATTTTGGGGCTCTAGTTGTCTTATTGATGCACATCAAACTCTATAAAGGGAATAATTTATGTGCCACTCCCCATTATAGAACAGCATGGGGACAGCTAATGAGGGCCGCAGCAAAGGGAATATATCCAGAATATATCCACCACTTTGCTGCTCGACAGACTAGCAGAGAGAGAAACGCAGGACTCTTCAGGGAATCATAGTTTTTTTAGGAAGAAAAAAGCAATGAGTGCGTGTGTGTGTGCATGCATTTCTCCCCAGCCACTTCATGATCAGAACACATTTTTTTATTTATTTACCCACAAGCATCATACTTAAGAGGTTAAACAACAGTAACAGCTTGAGGGGAAAAGTCTGCAAAATGTATATCACATTGAGTTGTTTCCGTGTGTGTGTGTGTGCAAGCGCGCATACTCACTAAAGTAGAAATAGCCGCTAATAAACGAGTTGTTTCTCTTGTACTCTCTGACCAGCGTTTTTGCATTGACACATATTCATATCATCTATGTGTTTTCTGTATATGTGCGCATGTGAACATATATACACATGCACACTCAGGGCTCTAGTGGCATTGATAAAAAGGTAGCTGTGACATTTCCAATTTGCCATGCACCAGCCCATTCCATTTTCCTCCCTGCTGCCTCTTACATGCTAGAGTAAGCCTCTTGGATTGACAATAATTACAGCCTGCATAAAATGAAGAGGGTAATATGAACACAGCTTTGCCATAATTGCCTTTTCATTATTTGCTAACAGTGAGCTATTCAGTCATAAGAAAGAGATTGCATAGTAATTGGCTGACAAAGGCAGGCAGAGGCTCTGTTCAGAGAGTGTGGTAATTTTTGTGTTGCAGTGAAGGTTTTTTCTCTCTCTCTTTTTTTTTTTTTTTAAGGGTGGTGGCATTTTATTTTTTTATTAAAAATCTAAAAGCATTAAACTGTAATTTAAAACTACAATTTCCAGAATGAATGAAAATCTGGGTATTAACATGAGCTTCCATTTAGAGTGGAACATCCTATTAGCAGTATTAGCACGATTTGGTAACTTTGCGTTTGGGCTGCTTCTCAACCACTCAAATGGGATTTGAGACAGCTTTGTTTGTCTCTACTGTATGTGTCTCTCTTACATGTCAACAACACAACACTGTTGTGTTGTCACCTTGGCAGTGTGTGTGGTGGGGGGCAGGGCAATATCAGCTCCACAACTCATATGCAAATCATTTTGCATAATGGACATAAACAAATAACATACATATGCGCAACAAACATACTAATAGAAAAACAGTCAACAGACCTGTCGCTGACATAGTTTTCCACTTGAGATGCCATAAAGAAAGAACTAAGTGGGATTACACCTTCACTTGTAATAAGTGGGACATCCACACCGTGCAGGCAACATTAGAAAATATAATGATTCACACAGGTGCTGTAGGCGTCCACTGTTCATTTGGCTAAACATGATTTTGAGGTAAAGTAAAGCCTCTAGAGATCCTGCTATAATATAATGTCAAGGACAACAAACAAGGCGCATATGCTGTGTGTGCATCTGTGTGTGTGCGTGTGTGAGAGAGACTGATCTTTGAATACAACCACCCAGTATCTTTAGATAAATAAAACCCCTCTAATGTTCTCTCTACAAAATTATATTTCTTTTATGTTTACATTACATACAAAGGTATAATTTATGTGTAAATGTATAGTAAGAAAAAGGAAAAAAAAAGAGCAGAGAATTACCATAACATGTTCATTTTTACTTTACACGTTACTGAGGTTATACGTATAGGTGGCAATGTGTTGGTGCACGACTATCCCAAACCAAACGACCAGTGCAGTGCACAGAGAGCATCAAGGTGATATTGCTACTGACAATACAGAAAGAGCTTGCCCCAGGCTGTAAGGTTTTGGATTGACATTCCAATGAGTGCTTGTGGTGACCCAGGCTAGTGTTTATTTGGATCAAGCGTGGTTGACACAGTGCAACTCAGCATCGACATCACACAGGCGTTCTTCACATTCAGCCTGCAATTCACTGTAGCTAATAAACCCTCCAGTCAATCAATATTTATCTTATGTACTGTGCCCTGCATACAGCTCCTCAACAGCCGTAATCGTTTAGCTCAAGTGCTTGCATGAGTGGGGACTAAATTCAATTTACAGTGCTATCACTGAGGGCCTGATGTTTGCCAAGCATTAGAAGACATTTAGAGATGGCCAAACGTGGTAGGACATTTAGAACAAGGCTAGAGCAGATCGATAAGACAAACAAACAGCCCAAGCAGGTTTACAGTCAAGTCAAATTTGTTATGGAGGAATGATTCTTCCTAAGAAAACTTTTTTGGTAGAAGTACTAGCATGTATTTGCTTCAGCCCCGCACTACACAATGATCAATACCTTGATGCAAAGAAGTGTTACGTAATTGGAACCATACTATTTAGTGCATGGTTGGAACAAACACATTACACAGCTAGTGTTTCTGCTTGCTAATTAGACTCAATACTAAATAATTATACAAAAAATGGTTAAGGTGATTTGGCACTGATGGGAGAGGGCAAAGAGAAGGTTGTGAATCACGAGGTTCCTGGTCCGAGTAGTATTGTGAAAGTGTGTGTTTGATTTCTGCTTTCCCAGATGATCAGCAGAGCCACGTTATAGCAGCCAGCCAGGGCCTGTGTGCATTCGAGGTGCATGTCAGTGTCATAATTATCTAACACAACGGGGTTACTGCTCTTATTAGTAATTAGTTCCCACCAAAACTGATTGGTACGGGTTCCTCTGCTCATCCCTTTTAATGTTTAAACATTTACTTTGTGCTTGAAGGATTTGTTTGTATATATCTTGTGTGATGAGCGCTTTTCAAGTAATTGGCTCCTAGGGGACAGCACTTTCTAACAGTTAAAGAATAATTACAGCCCTATGAAATGGTAAACTGCCCTGACTGTCTTTTCGATGGAGCTTAATTGTGCGCAACAAGTAAGGCAGGCTTTTTCATTTTGTTCCATCACAGGAATGGACTGAACTCTCCCGGAAACACACAGAAATTTTGTCAAGTCGTAAATACTGTAGCCTCTCATATGCTAATTTTATAGGACACCAAAGCAGTTTGAAAGGCGAGGCTCTCATTGAAAGTGATGCCAGTAGCTTGTTTTTTCTTTTTCTTTTCATGTAGTAGATGGGGAAGCGATGGATTGGTGCTTGGTGCATTTTTATGCTCTAATGGACGTTTGCATATATTCATTATACGTTTTTAAAGGGGAAAATACACCATGAAATTATTTTAAATTTACGAGGCGTTTACACTACACTAAAAAAACAAGTCCTGTCTGTGAACACATGGTTAAATGCTCTGTTTATTGCTCCTTGGTAATATGTAACCATTTCACATTCACAATTGAAGTGCTGGCTCCTTGTTCAACTCGTCATACTTCTGATATACTAACATTAAACAGGAGAATTGAGTTTTGCTCAGCTATTATATGAATAAGGCTGTGATTTCTTTCTCCCCGTGATTTTATAAAAACATCCATTATTCAAAAGAAAGGGCAAATGGAATTATAGGGGGAAATTATTCTTGCCTAATTTATTGATGATAGTGGTTAAGTGGTATTATGTGGGTAGCTTTTTGCTCTGTGTGTGTATGTGTGTGTGTGTGTGTGTGCGTGTGTGTGTGTGTGTGTGTGAGAGAGAGAGAGAGATTGTGTGTTTGCAAACACGTGGGTGTGAACATACGAGTATTTCTATTTCATGCAAATATATATTTATCTGTTTCTGTATGAACAATTATACAAATTATTTTGTCAAAGCTTTTGTATGAAAGAATAGACTAGCAGATGCAGATTTGCAAAACAACATTTTGACTGAGAGTATTACCCTGTTATGTTCTCTTGGTAATTTTCAATAACTATAAATAATGTGCTCCTCTGAAGCCCCAAGTGCTGAGCGGGTCAGCCCATAGGTGATGCTTTCACGCATGCATAAAGTGGAGATTATTCAGATAAGATGTCACTCCGTGGGAACAATGAATATGAATCGAGCCATATATTTTCATATATTCACTGCTTGTGAATATTTTGCATTCTGCATACGTTGTATAACTTGAACCTTCTAATATATGAAGCTAGTAAGTTATCACAGCCAGTTCTGTTTCTTAAGGTAATTTACTGCAAGTTTTGTTAACATGTACAGTACATACATGTATGCGTACAGTATTTATTTATTTATTTATTTATACAGACACTGCTGTAACCCTGCTCAGTAATGATGATAATGTATGTATCTGTCTGGTATACCTCTGCATTCTGTTCTCATTAAATACTACATTTATATTGAATATTATCCAGCGGAGATCTCTGAGAAATGCACTATTGATTTAAGAGGAGTTCATGGACAGGGGGCTCTATGTAGGTGCCTCACATTTCTTCTTGGAATACAGTGTGCCTCTGTCCTGAAGGAGTATAGATGGTTTGGGTGGATGATTGAGGGTTCACACAGTGGACTGACCCTCCTGCATGAGTGTCTACATACAGTACGGTGCTGGGGGACGCCTTACGTTTGCCTTACAGTTACCCATCTACTATCAGCTGTTAATAACTCAGCATGACTAACGCCTCCTCTCACCCGCTCCCACTTGGATTGTCAGGCTTATAAAATGCACTCAAGTGAATTGCAGCAGGCGCAGTGCTGGCATGCATTGTGCCCAGTGGGCCCTTTGTAAATAAAATGTTATTACACGCCTGGATATTTCATGCCCTGTGTGCACAGGGGGCTCAGCAGTGCCATTTGTCTCCTGCAGTAGATCACTCCCAGATGTTAATCAGAGATTAACACACTCAACACAGGACTCAATCAGCCTCTCTGCTGCCATGCTTCTAAAACCCTGATTAAGAGAGGAGACGTCATGCAGAACACCCCTGCTCTTCCTTTCTCTTCCGTCTTCTTAGGTGTTGATAATCATTTTGATAATTAGCTAATGCATCAATGACCAACCCAAGCAATGTAAGCCTCATCTTCACAGTCTGGTGCGTGCATGGAGGGCTTCGCACTCACCTGGTTGATTCAAACACCTGTTAAAGCTGGGTCAGATCAACAACATCAACTAGTGCATGAACAAAACAAAACAGATAAAAAGACAGAGGACACTACAGCCTGGCATTACACTCCACAGTTTTCTACAGAAAAAGTGGGAATACATTTGGCTCTTGAACAACTGTCAACACCTGCATCGGCCTACATTCTAGAGACTGATTGAATCCAGATGGGCCCAAACGAATTCTTGCTGATGTAGACTTAGGCTGATGTGTACAGCGACGTGCCAAGAGTAAATTGGTAATATTGTACTTTGTTATAATTTTGCAATGTTGCTTTCTTTAATCTCCAGGTCCTTCCAGTTTGTTTGGTCTATATCCATGTGTTTATGTGTTGTAAGATGGATATGTACTTGCCTGCATCTAATTTGGGGTAATTATATGGTTTGTAACCTAGAGTCCATTTGGGGATTCCATGGTAGCGCTGCAGAGTAGTAGTAGTACCGTAGCCAGTGTTAACAGCCTGCATCTGCTAGATGGAGTGGTGTGCTGCAGAGGGGAAGAGAACCAGCCCATGGCTAAACAAACACTCCTTTGTTGTGGGGGTTGCTGAGTGATCTCCATTGAGCAAAGAGGATGGGGTAAAAACGGTTAGCTCCATAGCTACGCATTGTAAACACACAGCGCTCATTACTATAATGAGATGTTATGAGGAGCCCTTGAGCTCATTGTGTGTCTAGCCTATTGTTATTGTTGTTGTTTATGCAAAACAAACTACAGTATGGCTTTATCTTGCCACACTGTCCCATTCTTCATCAATACTTAGGGAGATCATGTAGAAACACACTGGTCTGTGATTTTGTTTTGTTTTATTTAATTTCCTTTTTCTGCAGTTGTTGTCCTGTCCTTAAACCCCACAGAGCTAAAGAGAATGCAGAGTACTAGCTGAAAGTGTATTCCCATAATCCTGTGGGCCCTGCATGGATGCCCTTCTCTATTTCTGAGGGCTTCTCAGTCTGTACGGTCAGCGTCTTTACAGTATTGGGTACCACACCGGTCCCCAGCTATGGACAGTGACCTTTCTACGACTCTCCAGCCATGCACAGCAACACAGACATCAGCCTGTCTGCGTGTTAATGGCTTATTATATTTATATATATATTAGAGATTCATGCACACGTGTATGTCTTGGAAGTCATTTAGCACTTTGCTAAAACAGTTATTGGTTATATTTTCATTCAAATGTACAATCCTTGTTTTTATTGAACCAGTCATTTTGTGAAAATATGTTTTCATAGATCTAAATTATTAGTGATTATGTCTTTTAATGCTGGGTTAAAATGCCTGAAATCAGGGATCATGCAAGGTTTTCATGTAAGGTTATTGAATGAGGTAATACAGTACAATAATGATGATCTTTGATCCTTGCTACCAAAAATCAAATACATTTACAGGGTAGAATAACTCCGACAGGAAAGTTTTATCAGAATTTTAAGTTGATCAACTACTTCTTTATTTTAGGCGTCATGATAATGCAGTAGGGCTGTAGTTATGGCGATCTCGTGACCACATCCAGATCCTGCTTCACATTCCTGGCCTAATTAAGCCCGGGACACAAGGTGGTGTTGTGAAGGCTGAAGTCTACCACGCATGGCTGCTGTGTCGCTATGATGACAATGAGTAGCTTTACCTGGCTGCTAATTGCCCCCTACTCAGGTCCCAGGCTTGTAGTCACTGGCTCCTTGTCTGACGACGTCTCTTTAGCGTCCCCCCACCCGCTGATGGGAGAGATGTGGATCAGATGACAGTTGGTAGAGCTTGCTCAGCCACATGCAGGCAGGCTACCCTAATTAGATGCTCATATATGGATACGGTTTACATTAGACAAACATTTGTGCCGGCTACGGGAGATGCCAGCTTTTGTTTGGAGAGCTCCTCTCATGCAGACACACGCGCACACGCACACACGCACACACTCGTTGGAGAAGCAGACATGTTTGCTCATTTGTGCATGTTTACGCTAGGTGTGTGCCTGTGTGTGTGTGTGTGTGTGTGTGTGTGTGTGTGTGTGTGTCTGAGGCATAGTGCAGATTTGGATAATGAAATTTAAATCCTGTCCCAGAGACGATGCGTCGGTGAGAAGCCCTTACTGTAAAGTGCATCATTTGCTACTTCCACATCACGTGCTCAGGGTTATTGGCATGAGAGCTGCTGAGTGACTGTATTTACTTTGGTATGTGCTTCTTGCTAGCCATCAACAGAACTGCTCGATCTACATTTATAGCTAAGACCTCGTCATCTTCAGCACAGGTTTAAGGCACGACAAGTATATTACTTAACATTGCTTAATATAGGGACAATATATCATTTGGCCCATTTCTCCCAAACACAAACATAGTCAAACACACAAACACTAACACTAACATTCATCCATCCATCCATCCATCCATTATATTGACCACTAATCCATTAGGGTCGCAGTGTACACTGAACATAATTTCCAGAATGATATCATTCATAATATAAAAGTTAATAAGACCAGCTAAAAAGGAATAATGATAAATGTAACAACTACCACTGGCTGGTCGGGAACAAGCCTATATACTGTAAAGCATGCCACTAAATCGGCTGTTCTGTCTGTAGCAAAATATAGCTAATCTTCCTCTCTTAGCCACAGCAAGGTCACCAGCCACTGGATGGAGCGGGTGTTGGGGGCAGGGTTAGAGAGCATCTCAGAACAACACCCTGGAGCTCACTTAGAAAGCCACTCATCACTTCCAGCTGGATAAGGGGAATGGGATAGATGGGAACGTGTGTGTCTGTGTGTGTGTGTTTTTAAAGGATACCTGATGGAAAATGGCAGCATTATTACCAGATCCCCATGGTTTGCTATCCTGGCGTATTTTTTATACAGTAATAAGAAGATATGTGTACTTCTGTAGCAGGGCCGATGACCCTATTAGCAGGAGACATACTCTATTAGAGGGGGTGAGAATATAAGAATGCAGCTGTGTGTCTCTATGGCAGTGTTATAGCAGCAGGGCTACCTTATATTCAGATGACAACATCTAACCTCAGTAATGGACTCACCACACATGCGCACACGCACGCACAAACACACACACACACACACGCACACAAAAACACACTCACACGCACATACACGTGTGCAATGAAACATCTAACCTCAGTAATGGACTCACCACACCCTCACCTACACACACACACACACACACACACACACACACTTTCTGTCAGCTTTCACATCTGAGGAAAACCGTAGCAACATCCAAAGTGTATAAGGCCACAGCCACAATCTCAGGTCTTGTAGTTCTCCCTCTGACAGACTGGCAGATGAGAGAGAGATAGAGAGAGAGAGAGAGAGAGAGAGAGAGAGAGAGAGAGAGAGAGACAGAGACAGAGACACACCTTTGAGGCTTCAGGGCTGTGCTGTCCAACCCCTTA
>JAODUH010000018.1:5742727-5762271 GCA_027564835.1 Typhlichthys subterraneus
GAGAGAGAGAGAGAGAGAGAGAGAGAGAGAGAGAGAGAGAGAGAGAGAGAGAGAGAGAGAGAGAGAGAGAGACCTTTGAGGCTTCAGGGCTGTGCTGTCCAACCCCTTAGTGGCTTGGCTAAGTTAAATGTACATGCCTAATAACTGTAGTCTATTCAGGGATGCCACAGGCTGAATCCCAAAAATAAGCCCTGACACGTTAAGACAAATGCCATCTGCTTTGAATGATGGCACGGCTTGCTCTCAGAGAAGGGCCCCACTTGGCCGTGTGTGGGTGGAGGCCCCGAGGTGACAACCCAAGACTACTTCTTCTTAACCTGCCTGGCCCGCTGACCCCCGAGGGTGCCCTGCGCAAGGCCCTGCGGGCACCATTATCCAGCGCTAGGTACCTGTGTCAGATGTGCTGTGGCCATGGGTCCTGGCACTGCTCATCACAGCAGCCATTAGCTCCGACCATGCCGGAGTGGTTTAGCCCTGACTCAGCAAGACAAGCATCAACCCTTTTGTTTTCGTCTGCACAGGAAGCCCTATTCCATAACACAGGTTTAACTGGCTCTCATCCGTTCCCCTAGGGGGAGCAGCTGAGAGGGCTGTGTGTACGGCTCCCCTCCTCTCCCACCGCACACAGCAGCCGCCTGAAGTCACAACACGGAGAAATGAATCAGGGCAGTGCACGCACACACACACACACGGACGGACGCGCGCATACACACGCACAGACAGACACACGCAGACACGCACGCACGCGCATGCATGCACTCACACAGACACACACACACACACGCAGACACGCACACACACACGCAAGGACACGCACACACACACACACACACACACACACACACACACGCAGACACGCACACACACACGCAAGGACACACACACACACACACACACACACACACACACACACGCACACACACATAGACACAAACACACATAGACACAGACAAACAACCCCCTCCCTCTTGTCTCACAAGTGGCAGAACGAGGCAGGAGGTTGGATACAGTAGGATGACTGGTGTCACGTGAGGTCGTATCAAATGCACTTTCCTACAGGGCGATTAACCTCTGAGTCTCCCTGACATTCATTTAGATACAATATAGTTCGCTTTCAAAGTGTGAATAATTCACATACCCACTTAGGTAATAGAATACAAAATTAGCAAGACATTAGGCATTTATGATTTTTATTTTCTCTACCTTACATATTAATACCATACTACATGTAAAAAAATGACTTGACAAATATTTAGCTCTTATCTGTTGCAGAGATATTCCTCATAATCGCTGCTACAACACTCCTCATCGATTATTGATTGCTGTTATAAATTATATCTATATCTATGCTCTATATGGCAACATATACCAAACAGTATTATCATTTGCTATCTTTACTGTGTGTATCCATGCATACTGTTCATATATTACCAACGGTATCTCATGCAGGGACTGGAACTGAAACAACAGGTTATGGCACTTACACAGCCTGGTGTGTTGCCTCGGTTTAAAATGACATGTTTGGGTGAAATTCACAAAGACATTATCGTCTTCTCTCCCGGCAGCGCAATCTTAGCTCTGCTGTGAGCATGGCTGCGTGTCACTGGCTGCCGTCAGGCGGCCGGTCAAATGAACGCTGTTTTATCCTGATTGAACTGTCTGCGAGGCCGCCCAGCCCGCCTGTTTAGAGGGGAGGCTGCTGTGTGTCCCTGTCGCGCTATTACCTCCCTAACTGGAGATTCCTGTTTCACCAGAGAGCTATCACATTTCATAACACGGCAAAATAACACTTTAGCAGAGGGGTCAGGTGGGGAAATGGCACCTCTAAATGAGGGTTAAGGCCGTATCATTGTCTTCTCCAGTGGTGCCGCCCCCGCCTCCAATAATTCTGCTGACCTTCGGTGGTATGTGGCTGGTTCGACATGGAAGGGTGAGCTGGCGGAGAGGCGATTCTTTTCAAGAGGCCGTTCCCCTCAAAATGGCTTTTTCTTTCCCCAGACAATCATCTGATATGGCGGCTGAATGAAATCACAGATTACATAAGAAAGGTCCTCACTGCCCCCGATAAGGCCTGCACATGGTGTGGCTGTTCTCCTGCTCTTTTCTCCTCTCCACTCTTCTTTTTCTCCTTATCTGCACAGTCCGCCTCTATCTTCTCCCCTCGTCTGCCCGTGTTCTCTTCTCCTCTTTCAGCCCTGAGCTCTTGATTCAAAGTATGTCCAGTGCCGCGGGCAGAGTGGATTACTATGTAAATGTATGTAATCTTATTTTAATTATATAAGATTAGGGGCAGTGCGTTGTAACGCCGGGGTAAGGCGACTCACCAATGGCGTGCCGTCCGCCATCGTTTCCAAGGTACGTTACATTCTGTTTTTATGTATGCTTTCTCTCCTAATGCCTCCCCTTTCATATCGGCTTTCTCTAATACAGGGACAGCATCCGAAGAAATATTTCCCCTTAGCGGCAGACGCAGAATTGAACTAAGTATTAAATAAAGAATGATATCCATTATACATTTGAGGTTGAAAAATAATATTTTATTTCCCTTGTGTACTTGCACTATATATGAGAGAAGAGCACGCTTCTATTGATCTTGGGTTTCATTAGGTGAAAATGGCCCCCCGGTGTACAACAGCAACTTCTCAGGCCTGTTTTGGCCTGAACCTATAACAGGAGGCTGCAGATATCTCTTCACCTCAGACAGTCTTCAAACAAAGGCCAGGGAATGCAAATGAACAGGTTTGTGTTGTGCAGACGCTGTGATGGATTCAGAGGCTTCCTGCACTATGGAGGGAAGATAGACAGACAGAGCTTAATCATGCGTGCACACGCACGGTCATGAGCACGGGCACGAGCACGGGCACGTGCACATGCTCGCTGATACAAACCCACAGTCGATTAATAGTGTGAAGAGGAGGGGACAGATGGAGCCCAAGGGGCGTGACTGTTGCCATAACGAGGCTCGCCTAAATCTCGCCTCAGTCCAACAGCGACACACCCAGTCTACAGTGCCACACTGTGGACTGGAGGGAGATTAAGAATTATATATCTATATATGTACTGTATACTACACATTAATCATCTATATACTGTATATTTGACAGCTACTTTAAATAATTAATGGATAACATTGATGTAAATAAAGACTGCAATACTGTGACTTACTTTGCCTTGGCGCACACGGTAACGCACACTATAAGAAGGGAAAGGGAACAGCGACTCCACTCCACCAACCAAACCGCGCTACTGATGTGACCAGAACACGCAGCAGTGCGCGTACCGGATGATGAACAGGGGTGCTCAATATATAACCAAAGCTTTTTTCACAATTGAGATACTTGCAAAATAATCTGAAAATGCAGTTAGTATCATTCAGTAATTGTGTCTGTGTACCGTTTTCTGTCTATTTTCTAGACATGCCTCCCTTCTCAGACAATAGAAAGCAGGATTGGGACCAGAGGGTTAATTCTAGGTTTCAGTCTGTAATTAAACTTGAACATGGACCTGATGGTTATTCTGCATATCCTGGGGATCTTCTCTGTAAAATTAAATATTTTAGTTATTGGGGGTGGGGAAGAGGGGTGTCACTGGAAATAGGCTTAGTGCCTAGTGCATGGATTATTCAAATGCAGTTTTGTATTTGGTTTTTTAATAATGCCATACTTTAAATTAATGTTAATAATAATCTGTTTAAAATGAAAATGAAAACATTACAATGGATTATCATAGATTAATACATGCAAGCGAATTGCGGGTTTGATTGAACGCTATTTGATTGCAGATACTTAAAAGGCATAGAATGTAGAATTATTTTTATGCATTTGTAGCTAAATACAATTTTCTTGACATTTTACAGGGTGGGGTGGAGGGGCTGTGTATTAGTATGAGTTGTGATTAATCGGATATATTTACATCACAATCTTGAAAGACTTATTCATGCACTGAGTTTCTGGTATCACGTGTTTTTTGTGATAAGAGGGGAAGGCAGGTCTTGTCAATGGCTGTACTTATCTGGTTGAGAAGTGAGAGGCATATTGCATTTCATTCCACATGTATTATCTAAGATGCTTTGAGGTATTTTGTATAAGTGCAATTTAGCTACTTAAGAATGCTTTCACTATTGATCTGGGGATACACTTCAGAAAGTTTGCTGAAAACAAACATCTGCATGGATTATGAAATTAAAAGATTTTTGAGAGGGATGACCTGAATATATAATCTACAAACAATACATCCAAACAATTTCATTTATTTAGTCACAACACACCAGTCTTATTTGCCTCTATAAATAAGAATTGTGAAATAAGCCATCTTACATGCTGGTGGCAGATGCTCAGAAACCCATCCTGTCCCACAAAGCTTTAACATCCACTTCCTGCTCCTCTTTTTGTTAAGAATGTTTAAATCAGGCGTTGTTATCTCAAAGAGCTCCTGCTGATCACAGAACGAGTTTGTGAAACTCTTTTTAACTTAGTTAGGCTGGTTTGTCTAGCTCAGAATAGTGAGGATACATTTTTACAAGAATTTTCTTTGCTGTTGAAATCCTCTTTAATTAATTGGTTAAAAAGCACAAAGGAATGCCAAGCACTTTAATGCCTGGGCAACGGCATAGTGCACATCCAAGACAATCCCAGCGCTATACCTGTGCCATGAAGATTACACCATTGTGTGTGGGGAATGTTATCGTTGGCATGCCAAGCGCAGACTTCACTGTAAAAGTCGCCAGTAAGGTGTTTAAGATATACAGTTTTGTCCCCGGATTTATCGATTCTTTTGCAAAAAGAAAGGTGACCTGGTAACTTGGATATAGTCTTCAATAGAGCCCCTTTGTAGAATTGTATGCTCCTATATATTTTTGTACTCCTTAACAATGTTTGGGATGGTATCATATTCGGCGGCCTGACACAGTTCCCTGGGAATGTTTTATCTATATTCTACAGAGATCGGGAGCTTCAGCTAAGTGCTTTGCAGGCTCAGTGCCTTTGCCAGAGGACGCCAGGGCTCAGGCAAGCATGAACATCTCTTAGCATACCACCCCCCAGCCTCGAAATGCCTAAACCCCCTTCTGACCACCACAGCTACCCCTTTAAATTCATATAGAACACTGAGGGGAAACATCAAGTTAAAAGCCATTGACTTTGCATGTAAAAATACAGTGCATTAAAAGTAATGGCTCCAGAGACCATCCAAAGCATTATGATCATTTAACAATACTCATATATCTGAAGCAGACCTTATTAAAAAGATAAACAACCACAGGAAACAAGTGCGGAGTCTTGCGGCCATCTGTGGAAGCGTTGAGTGGGCTCCGCAGGCCCCCGAGGGGCACAGCCTGGCGAGGGTAATAAACAAACGAAGAGAATGGGAGTGAAGTGCAGAATGCAGAGTATCAGACGGCTGCTGTGTCGGCACTCTGATTCCGTTTGTGCTATTACATAATTAAATTTGGACTTGGATCATGCTTTTTAAGAGATTATGTGAGCATATGTTGCTTGAACACGTGCCAGCCTGTGAAATGGGCCTCCTTTCATGAGTACTCTATTAGGTTTAGAGAGTTTATTGAAAACCAGAACTAGCATACTGCCAACAGTTAATGAATTGGTGTTATGATCTTAGTGGAAAGGATGCTGGTGTATTATAATTTAGGATTGATGTCAGAAAAAGGGAGACAAAAAGAAATAAAAAAAGACTGTAAATTGAGATGGCTGTGTACTTTTACTTCCTTATTTTAAACAGAAGTATAAACTGCACTTTTAACACTATGTTTTGTACATCTTATAAGAGCAATAATGATGATTTGGTTCTGTTTGATTTCTACAAGACCTCGGTCAAACCTTGCTAGGACCCAACACTGTTTGTTCCATTCCTCATGTAGATTTTACAGTAGATAAAGTCCCATCACCCTGTACATTATGTTAAATAAATATACATAAGTTGTCAATGTGTCAACAAATGTCCTGCATGTTATTATTATTTGAGCAGAATACGTTTTAAAATACGGTATGTTTATTTAAATTAGTTATATTTCAATCCCCAATTTATTTCAAATTGTCTAATTCTGCTACCTATATCTACTCATGTCAGATAGCTGCAATTCTGATACTGAAACACATGATCTCGTGTTTCTACAAAGCCCTGGCTCTTTAAATGGGAACCATTACAAAGTGGTGCAGACCACACCTCACAACAATATCGAAGTCTTGTCAGGGCATTTCCAATATAAAGGCAGAGCTTATGTAACTTGACATGCCCGGTGAATTGTTAGTCACAAACCCATCTAGGGAGCAGTCCATTGAAACTGTTTGTAAAGGACAGGTACGTTCAAAAAAAGACTTGGCAGTTGATTGGATAAACCATCTGGTGGTTTTCGCTGTCGGCACACCTAAACCCCGCCCGTATAGCTGTCAATACGACGTTGATTGGTAAATTCAGTTGCTACTCAGACACATTCAAAATTATTTCTAGGCTTTACAGATTTATTCTCACGGTGAAATTAAACAATTAGACCATCCTGGTCTCGCGAGGCTAGATTTTATGAGGGAGCATGTTGTTTTTGCTTTCATCCAGTTCAAATAGCAATAGTCTATCACCAGCATCGCTGAGGCAACCTTTAAATAGAATTCCAACCTGCCCAGTCTTCACTGTATTCATTTTCTCATGTTGTTGATATTCCAAGCTATACTGAACTCAAGGACATGCAGATTATGACAACCAATCACATTCAGCCCTACTTTACATACAGCAGACTTCAATTCACACGAAGCAGACCAGGCAGGTCTGCTAGTTTCTCCTTGCCTCAACAAGCATGCCGGCAGGGATTACGGATGGTTCAAAGTGTCAAACTAATGCTTTAGTAAAAAAAAATTAAGGGTTCAAATGAATCAGGGTAACACATTAATAACATGTTGTTAACTTTGGCAGCCCTAATTACATAATCTAGTTGGTTATGTTTGTTTATGAATTATTCATGTTGGTTGTTATTTTGGCCTGTATTGCTCTTCGTGTCTTGATCAGAGTGGATCACATCTGTCTGTGTGTCTCTAGTCCGTCCTGGCTGCTTAGCTTCACTCAAGCAGACACACTAACTGGGTTCTGCCTTTGCATGTGTAATTTCCCCTCTGTTGAAACATGGCCCCTGTCAGGGTGCTGGCTGAATATATCACCCTCACTCTCTCTCTCTCTCCCTCTCTCTCTCTCTCTCTCTCTCTCTGTGCGCTGTGCCTCCTGTGCGGCTGTGCAGGTCCGTAAAGGTTTAAGCGGTTATTCCAGTCATTATTGGCTGTTAAATCTGGTGATGGTCGTAAAGGCTCCGCCGTTCCCTGCGTGCCTCAGAGGTCAGCTGACGGCTGCTTTATGGGCTCACACAGCCGTGCATCACTGCTGGCTGCTGCTGCCCTGCTCTCCATCAACCCCTCCCCATGTTCCCCACTCCGCCCAGGAGGTGCTGGATGGATAGGCAGGCCACAGACCGCCATCCATTTGCTCTGTCTGAGGGAGGAGTCGGCTGGGCCTAAGGTCCTCAGAACTTCCATAGTGCTCCATTGGGGGGGCTGGACCTAGCACTGATTGGTGACTCTAGGTTATATGAAGTGACGAGGCTTGCACGGCCACCGCCATTGTGGGGACGACGAGAGACGTCGAGACAATTTATGGCACATTTAGAGAAATTGTCATTTTTTAACAATCCCATAAGCGCAGGAGTGAGTTACTCGCACTCGTAAGCTGTGCCATTCTCCAACGACATTTTCTTGCGGTGGAACTCCCCAGATCGTTGTTGGGCCTCGAGCAGTGAGTGACATCAATTTTATTTGACTTGTTTAAAGGCTTGTGCCTCATAATAAGCATTGTTATATGAGACTACTGCTGTAAGCGGCAGAGACGAGCCTCAAGGAGAGGAGAGGACAAGTTCTAACGCTGTCAGTAGTTTAACTGAAGCGTCGTTCATCACATTGACACATTATTCTCTATAAAACGTGATGAGAAGGGTTTTCAAATGGAATATGAGATGGTCAGAATCAAATCGGAAAAGAAATATCCCAGATTGTTTTTTTATTTCTTATTAAAGGAATCCATTACCCAATACTCATGTGAACCTGTTTCTTTGAGTTGAGTTTGAGCTGCTTTCCTGCTGTAGATAATAATGCATTGGCCTACCAATTACTGTACTCACAACAGAGCGAGGAAGCAGAGAGACAAGATGGCAGAAAGGAAGTGAAGCTGGCTGAAGTACTGGCACTTGGATGTTTTCCTCTCTGCAACCCCCTCCCCCTTCAAGGCCTTTCTCTCTCTGAGAGCTGAGAGCAGGCGGGCTGTCTCTACTGTGAAGTGCGGGCCCTTTATTACGGGGCCTCTGGTGACCTCAGCCCTCTGAATGAAGTCATTGAGTGAACTGCAGGAAGACAAACCAGCGTTCCGGAGGTATTAATCAGCTCCCATCAGCACTGGGGCTGCAGGGTGCTGGCAGGCCATACTGGGGATCCGCTGGCCCCTTGGGAGAGGCAGGGAGGGGAGTTACGGAGCTGTCAGCAGCACTGATGGCGCTGCTTCCTTCACATTACAAGCACATCAAGTCCAGCACTGTGTATTGAACCCCACAGCGAGGGTTAGGAGACGGAGGCCTCTGGCACTGAGCTGGAGCAAGGTGTGTTGGTAGGAAGGGGGTGGCTTGCTTGGTTGTTTATCCGCTCACAAATGCATTTCTCTGGTTCTAAAACGATACAGGAAAAGAATCACCTCCACCCTCCTTGGTTGTGCTTGTACTATCATCTGTGTCTACTCTTGCTGTGTTCCAGAGTGTCTGTTGGTGTAATATGCCTTGCGTGATGGCATGCAGCCTCTGTCCACAAATAAAGAAGAGACCCCCTTTAGACATCACCAATTAGAGAGGCAATTATACCGTGTGCAGACACGCCAGTCTGGCTGTCCTGCCAAGCCTGCAAGTGTGTATGTACTGTATGCACATGTGTGTGTGTGTGTGTGCGCGTGCATGTGTGTGTGTGCATGTGTGTGCGTGTGTACATGTGTGTGTATGTGTGTGTATGTGCGTGTGTGAGTGCACATGTGCATGTGTGTGTGTGCATGTGCGTGTGTGCATGTGTACTGGGTTCTGGCCTGACATTGGGATTTCTTGTATCTCAGTGTAGGCAGGTCAGTAGAAAAAGCTAGCTGTTGTTCCAAGGTGCATTATGTGGAGCCAACACAACACTCCTTGTTGCAAAAGAAAAGCCATTAGCTAGCCAGATAGGGCTTTAGCTTTGTTATGCTAACACTTCACTACTCTGTGGAAAGTGACCCCTTTTTACCCTTTTTCAACTAAATAGACTTTATAATTTTATTGCCGCCTTTCTTGTCAGCGAGCGGCAGTCATTTGGTGATGTTTGATGGTGTGAGTGTTTGTGAGAGGCGTCTGAATTCCTGAGCTGTGTGAAAAGGAATGGCTTCTTTGGGGCTGGATTTAATGAGATGATCAATGACCCTGAAGTCTCTCACATTCACAACAGAGAGAAAGAGTGAAATAGAGAATGAATGAGCTGAAGACTCAGTGGCTTTACTGCAAACATACTCCAGCTACGCTGCAGGTTATTTGCAAACACACATTGTTTTTGATACATGAAATCCTTTGTTGTCGACGTGGAGGGTTTGTTTGTATCTTTGATGTGGCTCAGGCAGACACAGGAACAGGTCTAGGGTTCTTTTTGTTTCGGTGTCAGTAAGGACGATGGTCAGCAATATGTATGTTAGTCTGATTAAACAAAACAGGTCCTTATGGATGATGCTTGCGTATAAGGGCCAATCGTAATGGCCTCATTCCACCAACAGCAAATGGACTGTGAAGCTTTAGCACGGTACAGCGCTGTTGGACAATTTGCTCTGACTTATTTCGGCTAATTGTGCTCACCTTACCCTCTCCTTCCCTGAACTGAAGGGGGTAAGAGAGGAATGGGAGACGTAGGCTGCAAATAGTACTGGCAGATAGCACTGTCTTCTCACTTTGAATTACGGAGCGCACGGTTGCGTGTCAGAGTGTATTGCTTCAGCAATCATACTCCTCTAATATTTACCAACAGTAACACGTGTTGTCTGGTTGTGCATGCCAATTAGGCTGCATGCTGTACTGGGCTACATACTAGCATGCTATATACTGTGCTTATATTAGTGTTCATAAGCAGCAATGTGAAGATTCAAATGTTTCATTTGGAATATAGTGACTGACACTATTTATCAATGTTTAACAATGTTTGGGTTATACTGTAAAATGTACAGTAGGCTATTATTTTTCATAGCCATCATTATTGGCATAATCTGTACGTGTAGCGTTTACATCTGGCCAGGGTTCACGTGTCATGACAGAGTCAGGA
The DNA here is from genome assembly GCA_027564835.1 of Typhlichthys subterraneus. Classification (NCBI taxonomy): domain Eukaryota; kingdom Metazoa; phylum Chordata; class Actinopteri; order Percopsiformes; family Amblyopsidae; genus Typhlichthys; species Typhlichthys subterraneus. The sequence continues at coordinate 5,753,086 of JAODUH010000018.1, forward strand.
AGCTGTCTTCTGGTATGCTGTGTTGTACCCTCTTCCATAATTTGCCCATTGTGAGAGCAGAGGGGTGCCGGAGAAATGACATCATGCGGCAGCCAACGTTTGAAGTGCCAGTCCTGAAGGAACCACTTATAGCAATTAGGATATCCTTGAACAAGCGTTTGCCAAACATTGGCTGGTTTTTGGCATTTGCCTCCCGTTCCTGCCTACTAACTACCGAGGTTTGATCTCCCATAATTATCTACCCACCGGCTCCTCAGTCCTGACAGCTCTTTCCCTGGAGAGGGCTGAATGCCGAGGCTACTCCTTGATTGCATCAAAGTGTCAGAAATTGCAACATCAAAAATAATAACTGATATTCCGGCGGCAGGCTGCTCTTTGAATATTTCTTTTAAAACGCTCTCTAATTTGTGTCTTGCGTAGCGCCAATGTGTGTGTGACAGAGGGCTTAAAGCAAATAAAAAGCAGGGGAAGTGTATTCATTATTGAACCCATATTTACATATGGCAGACTATTCTGTCTGAACTGGCATGAAATAGATGTGCATTTACTCTCTCGCCACGCTGCTCTTCATTATGGATTCGCTCTAAGTTCTACAGTGTCGGGCCCTCCGTGTGACTTTCTCAGTTTCTCCGGTTTTAAAAAGTATCCTATGAGATGTGCTTTGTCTCAAATGACCTAGAAGTACAGGCTTTTAAGGAATGCCAATAAAAGCGTCCGGGTGGTAGGGTGGAGGAGTGGTCCAGGTTTGATTTAAGAGCTACAACATTTGTCCAAGTGCCCTTCAGCAAGTCACCTTGCCCCATGTGTTTTGACACTGTTGAGTGGGTCCCAATGTGGACAAATAAAACTGAGACTGCCTTCTGAGACTGCCTGCCGTCTGACCAACACCTGAAAGGATAGCTACAGTAGGCTGTAATATGTATTCATGGCTTAAGCACTACAGCTAGCGTGACCGCCACTGTGCTGTCCATGACGGGTCATTGGACTGTGTGCCGACGCCAGCTTAAATATTCTGTAAGGCTTTGTGTCCAGAGGGTCGACTTGAAGCAATGTAAGCGGGCTCTTTGAGGGTGACATCCATATTTCAACACACATCTTGACTTCCCCGACCTTGCAGAGTAAAACAGTAATAACACATATATAATACATAATATCTCTCTTGTTCAAAGCGTGTACATTTTTCTGGTGTGCTGTTATGGCGTTCATTTGTAATTCTGAACCGCGGTCTAATTTGCAATGTCTTTCCTGCTTCAGTGTATTACTAAAGACTATTTGCATCACCTGTCCAGGCACCTATGGATAGGGCCAGGCCTAGTGGTGAGTATTACCACGTTGAATTGAAAGGGACAATTGTGTGTTCCAGCAATGAATTGAGGAAGACAGTCGGCCAAGGTTTTTGCAAGGATGAAATTAAAATCAGTGCGGCGGTGAATGGGGTTGCTTTACAAGAATGAATTAATGGCGAGGAGAGGTGAGAGGGAGGCTTGCTTTGCAATGACAAATGTTGATTTCCCCCGAGGTATTTAAAGTGATTTGACCCAGTCATTCCTTTAAATCACATACAGGAGATGATAAATGTGCTACTAATGAGGAGGCCTCTGCATTTTATCTCGTACTTTTCCCTTGTGCAGAAAGGCCCATGCTCTTAGGATCTCCTGCAATGCCTTAACGTGTCTAAAAACCCCCCTCGCCAGACTAATTCCCAACCATGCCAATAAACAGAATAAAAAAAGATTCACATGTATTCCTTACATGCTGGGGACATTGTCAGAACATTAAAATCAAACACAATACATTGTTAGAACATTAAAATCAAACACAATCATCAATGCACCCTTTTTAAAACCCACAACTGATCTGAAAGAGCATCACATGAATTTGACCCGTCAGCGTTTGTAGACATGATAATAAAGGGCCTGTTTTCTCTCCCTCTTCTCCTTCCATCTCAAAGGTAAGCACTTTGACTATTTGCACATGACAAAGAGAAGCGCTGCAGGGACTGTTACCATTATATGGAGAAGACGCGGGCTCTTTTCAAGCACGGATGTAGAGCATCACTGATAGGCCATGCGCCGCCTTTCCGCGTTTACACGCGCGTTCTGATCAATCAGTGCTGACAGGGCAGGGGGCTTTGTGTGCCCTGCGGTGGGACATGCGCTGGCAGCCAGTGGGACACACCTGAAAGGAGAGGTAGCGACGCACACCACCCCATCCTCACTACGGCGACGGATTAGCCCCCAGCCCGCTCTGATGGATTAGCATGTAGGAAAATTGTGCGATTATTGATATGAAAATGTTTGAAAGTGGGTGGCGAGGAGCGGAGGTGTCTTAGAAGGGTGTGTGTGTGTGTGTGTGTGTGGGAAGGGGTGATTAGCTTTCTCGCTGAGCTCACTCTCTCACCTGCTCCCCCCCGTCTTCCCACCACACACGCACATCATTCTGGGGGTCGGGTGTTACAATAGAAAGACGAGGACGCTCGGAGGAGACAGAGGGAACTGGGGCCCTCACCGAGAGAGACACATTCATGAAATATTGTTCATCATCATATTAACAGGGCTGAACGTGGTGAGATAAGACCCAGCTGAAGAAGCAAGCAGAATGTCCCCGCAAGATATTTCAATCCTCTCTCATCCCACCCCCCCCTTCCCCTCTGCTCCTTGTTCACTCATTCAGGGGAGCGAATGTGAAACGTCGCAGGACCTTTCTGACGCGGCCAGGGAGAATGATGACATAATCACTGCACATTTTAATTGCTCGCTTTGTGAATCCCGCACACCTCTAGATTGTGAGCTTCGTCTCTCGCTGCGAGACATCAGCTGCTCTGACAGCACAGGGTCTTGCATTTGCATAGTTTTGAATTATGTTGACAATATGCGTTATCATACAACACATGTGAAAGTGTACCAAATTATAGCACTTAAAATGTACATATAAAATGGACTCATGGATCAGGCCTGGATGTTATGTCTGATATGAAGATTACTGTAAATTAGGATGGGTACATTCATTTAATCTTGCAGAATACAAAAATACAATACAAAATACAAAATACAAAAGTATTCTACAAGATTGTGACTTAGAGTTAAGGTTAGAAAAGAAAACAGGTCCCCTCCTAACATAGCTCCCATGACTTTGAGCTATATAATTATTATGCACCGACAGATCGTAAGCAGATCAGAATCGTCCGATTTCCACTCACAATACCTAAATAGTATAAAATCTGTATGGGTATCTGTATCAGATGATATTAAAAACTGAAAATCCGCAATCAGTATCCAGATCCAAATCGGTGCATCCCTAATAATTATAGACCTGAAGTAGAAAACAACAACAATAATAACATTCACTATAATGTTATAGTATTAGTTACAGCATTAGTCATTAATCCAAAGGTGATCATTTGGAAATGATTTAAATGGCGCAAGGTTGTATCTTGTAGCTGGTAGCCGTGTTAATTTAGTATTAGGTGACTTAGGCATTAACTTCAGTACTTCCTATGTATAGCTTGTGTAACTCAAACTCAAATGGTTGAGCATGGAACTAATATGCCAAAGGTTCCCGGCTTACTTCAAACAAAAAGCACAGCAAATGTCCACCAAGGCAGAGTCTGACCTGATATGCACGTAATTCCCCTCCTAAGTGGGATGTGGTGTCAGCACAGGTGTCACTCTATCGGGTGTGCTGCATCACTGAAGTCCAGAGGCTGAGGGATCTGTGAGCCCAGCGGATTAGCTTGGTCATCGCTGCAGTATGATCACAGGAAGCCAAGGCCCCTGTCTGCTAAATGTCATCCGTGACTGGCCAAGGAGATGCAGATCTCTCACGGTCCTGGGCCTATTACGGCAGACGGCCGAGTGGCCCCTGACTAATGGAAACAGTGTGTGTGCAGTTTGAACTCCACAGCTCCGGTGACAAACACGAATAACGCAAAAAGTGTGTGCTTTACAATCCCCTCCCTCATAAAGGTCCATGTTGTAAACTGAGAATTTATGCCCTTCATTAGAGGTAATACAATGCATACAACTCTAACATATAACAATTGGGAGAGCCGTAAAGTAACCATTTAAACCTTTTCAAATCTGTGCCTCGTAGGTGACCCTGGTATAGTCAGTCTTAGGGCAGACAGATTTACTGTGGCTGCCTATCCTGTCTGAAAGGCCTGTGCATTTTTAGGGAATTAAGGGTGCCAAAATGTAAAATTACTTGCATACTATTTTTATGCAACCCGATCACAAATATTTGTCTCCAAAGTGTCTTTTACAACTTGTAACTCAAAAGTCTTGTTCAAGGAGATGTCACATTGATTCATGTCTATCTTGAGTTTTACCGCTGTCATGGGGAGGCTAGAAACCCACCTCTGTGTTCCAGCTTGTTTTTTCACCCCGAGCCTAACCCGAATATAGTCCATTAACATGACATATGAGGTGTAAAAATAGTTCATGTAGAAGTGCATTAAATGGCCTGGTTCCCTCAGTACCATCAGAACATTATATCTTGAGAATGACGAGCGGGAGGGCGGATTTTAATTCGACCAATCCATTTGAGTCTATACCGGTCCAGTTAATCACACTGAGAATGTTTTCTACATTCAGCAAGAAGATGTATCACAACCTATGTTATGGTCAAACAACATATTGAACTTTTGAAATATTAAATATGATAAAAAAAAAAAAAAAATTGAAATACAGGGACAGTACACTCATAGATTCTGTTTTAACCAAGGGGGAGTACAGCACAGCAAAAATAAACATGTTTACAGCCTGGTTCAAACCTCGGTTTTGGTCTCCCCGTTCATGACAACTCTATGGGGACCGGGGATGATTTTTTAAAATAACTAATCAGTTAAATATATATTAGCCATACATTTAACACCTGATTATCTTTTCAGCACACACACAGAACAGACCTAGAGCTAGAGGACCGTAAGCAGATAGATATTCACTGAATTTTGGCTAAATATGTATTAAGGCGTTTGCACACTGCCCAGACTTTGCCCAACTGACACCAATGTTTTAAAATGGCAGTAGCTGGTTGCAGCATTTAGAATGTTCATAAAACCAACTGCCTGTCCAAATGACCCAGACTGTCAAAATGACAATATAGTAGGGTACTATCGCGGTTGGAAAACGGCTGCTGATGGCAAGTTGGGTTTTCTATTACCACAACTCTGCTTTATACGTGTTCCCAAGTCCAGAAACTACAGCGAAGTGAAGTGAGTAATGGACAGTTATATAGCCTCCTAGACACCTTCAATGAAAATGGTGTGCGCTAACATGGTACAAGTCAGGAGAACACACTCATATTGCGGTTTGTTGGACAGCTGTGCAGATGTTCCACACCTCTGCCCGACCCGACTGGACATGTCACTAAAAACTCCAACCGAATAACTCCAACTAACACAGACTGACGGCGCACACTGATCCAACAGTTGGCGTTGGTTGGAGTCGGTCGGTGTTTGTCTGGGCTGTGTGCAAGCAGCTTTAGCTTACATGCGCTGACGCCAACAAGTAGCCTACACATGTCTGTAGGGAAAGGAGTAGAGAATGTTGTGAGCCAACTAGTACACAGCTATTGTAACACTGGTCTCAACCACAAGGGCAATTCTGAGCAGACCTGGTTGGCATTGATTTATTATATTTCAGTATACTGGTCTTTACCATAACTCTGAATATGCCCAGTAAGTGGACATGAAGTGCGTGGCGATGCCACATGCTTAAGCAAACATGGTGGTTGATCTTCTTCACCAGTGAGGACAGCAGTGTTGTTATAAATCACCTTCATAACAAGCGGGCCAGACCAGCACCTTCAGGATGTGTGTGTGTGTGTTTGTGTGAGATGGACGCTTTCTGCTATCAAGCTGCAGTCAAGCCCATTCTTTTCCCCTGCTACATCACAGTCACCTGATCACCATCAGTGTCAGTGCCTGGCACACACTCAGCAGGAGACCCCGCGCTGAGCCTGCAGCTCATGACATCAAACAGGTTGACTTCCCCAGGAATGAAAAACAAATGTCACGTCTGTGTCTTATCAGCTAGGCCGGTGTGAGTGATGACTCTTATCTGCCCCCCTGCTCCGTGGCTGTTTATTATCCCAAGGTGGCAGGGCGGTGCTGGGCACAAGAGAGGATGTGAAGCCCCTCTGCGATCCATCACTCAAGAGGTCTCTTCTCCGCTTATCTGACCGCTACACAGAGAATCATCGCGGCACTGATTTGTTTATGTGCGCCGGGCCATTGGAATGAGTAGCAGGCCCAGGAAACTATAGCCTGCTCTCTTTATCAGTCTGTGGTACTTACAGAGGATGGAACACACACATACTGTAGACATGCATGAGTATAGACACACACCTGGGTGCACAGTGCACACATGGCATATACTGTACAACAGCACCACTTAACAGTATGTCCATGTGTGAAAACATGCAAGAATGTACCACACACACACACACACACACACACACTCCTGATGTTTGCTTGTGATTGGAGGGATGAGATGATGAGTGTAACAGCAGTGGTGGTATTACTTTTTTTTTTTAAATGTATATATTGTATTGTTTTTACTCATTTTGTATTGGTTTTAATGACGTTGTAGTGTGAAGCACTTTGTGTTACATGAATTTGTATGAAAAGTGCTATATAAACAAAGATTGATTGATTGATTGATTGATTGACACACACACACAGACATGCACCTGCACTACACACACATAAACACACCTACACCACACCTACACTACACACACACACACACACACACACACAAACACACTTGCACTTGCACTACGCACACATATACACACCTACACCACACACACACACCTGCACTACACACACATAAACACACCTGCACAACACACACACAATACTCTTTGCCAGTGTGAACTAGATGGAGGTTGAAAGGAGTGGTGAGGGCACACAGTGAATAGAAGAGTGCCTCACACAAGAGGATAGTCTTGTGTGAGGCCTATTTTATCGCTTTTCATGAATTACATTCATTTTTCTTATCATGTTTCTGCTTGGTTATCTGGAGCAGCATGTGTTGTCGCGGCGTACAAGAGTGAGAGTTGATATGGGGAAAGAAACGATCCACTCCAGCGGTGGTTTGTCCACTGAGGCTAAAGCATCACCCAGCGGTGCTTCCTGAATAGGTAGTGTCCTTCCTATATTTACTTGTTTTTGTAAGGATAACCGCAATAAAGGTGGCTGTTTTTTTTTACTTGTTCCATTTCCTATATCGCCATTCCCTTTGGGATACTCCTGGTGCTCCATGCTACAGCAGAGGCTGTGTGTGTGTATGTTTGGGTTTCCATTTCAATCGGGGGGCGTTAGCCTACGCCATCGCCAGGGGTCTCTCCTAAAATACATCTCTCCTGTCAGTGAGCGCCGGGCGGAGGAAGCGATGGAGAAGTGTTTAAGGTGGCAGCCGGGCTGTCCTCAGCTCCACGTCAGCTCTGGCCCAAGCTGAAATAACAAGAGCCTTGGACAGAAGAGGAGGTGAACCAACACTGTCAGGCCCATGGAAGTCCCCTACCTCCAGCAGAGCTGACGTCATGACAAGGGCTAACTAAATCAGTGAGGATGAAGAGCCGGTGGGGTACATGGGTGAGGGTACATGTCCAGCTGGAGAGGAAGAGGAGAGACGAATGCCTGTTCTGTGCCTTCACTGGACAGTTGGGAACTGGCCTAAAGCTTGTGGCTTGCACAGCGATAGCAGTGGAGATGTAAAGAAGCTGAGCCCCACACCACCACACTGGTCGGTGTGAAACACATGCTAAAGCAGTGGTGACAATCAGATATGTCATATGGTCACATGATGCAGTGTGTATATTATCTAGTAGCATCACATCGATATTGTTTGTATTTTGTTACTAATACTATTAAGGCTGGCACGAATAAAACATTTTGAGATTCGACTCTTTCATAGTAATTACAGTATGTAAGGACAGGTTTCAAATGAATGTAGCCATTAGCTTGATGCTCCCGATTCTCTCATAGCCTTTCATATCCACCACGCTTTCAATAACTCACAGGACCACCATGTTGAATTAAACTGTTCACTTAGAAAATAAAACGTGTACATACAAATCATTGACCTACTGTCAGGACCCAAGAGGGGCGTGGCTCCTGAGCAAGTTACCTTGAACCAACGCACCTGCGGCTCGTCGGCTGCGCCTTGCATTTTAAAAGAAGCACTCTGAGCGCCTCGAGTTGAAAAATATTTAACTGAGCAGAAAATCGCCCGATGTCATCTGCATTTTTTTATGTTATCCAATCGAATGATCTGAGAAGCAGGCATGATTATTGTTACCGCATTCACTAACACCGCATTCATGAGTAAAGGTTCTCGTTTGACAATAGCAGATATATATTAGCGATATTTAATAATCACACACAATATTAGTTTAAGACATTCGCTGGATCTACATTTTTTTTATGCTTAGGTTTAGCAGGGATAGCTAGCTGGCTACTATGCCAGTTTAACACACACACACACACACAGGTTGTGTTCGAAGTGTCCATTTGTTTACTCATTCCCTAAATAGTGTTCACTAAGTAGAACACTAACTAGGGAATAAGGGCAGACAGCCGTTAATACATTACTAGCTTTTTGTTTACACAGCTAAAATGTTTATCATATGACAGAGGAGAAGCCACTGCATTGTAGACAAATTGCTCAGCAGGCCCTCCCAAATGAATTACAGTCTAGGGTACCCTACCCTTAGAAGATAAAACTGTGCCTTTGTGAGACTTCCTTCAAAAGTCGTAGCAATATGCCCACATGAGTACGGTAGTCTGAATACACTGAAAAGTGTTGCATATGTCAACTACGGTACACCCATACGCTACGGTAATATACTTTGTTCAGTAAATAAAAAATAAAAAAAATAAAAAAGCAATAGCCTAGTTGTCCACTCTGGGTTTTCACCTAATTTAAAGAGATAGGAAAGAGGTTACCAGGTGCAGAAATATTCCCTATATATTGCAGAGGGATATATTTAATATACATCAACCAAATAAATAATAATAAAACATAAATAATAAGTAAATATAAATAAATCCTCTCCGGGAATCATCACCTTATCGTGGTGGAGAGGTTTGGGTGAACCTATAAACCTGAGGGCTGTGTTGTCTGGAGCCTAGTGCTCCTGGTAGGGTCTCCCAAGGCAAAGTGGTCTCAGGGGAGGGGC
>JAODUH010000018.1:5767781-5781938 GCA_027564835.1 Typhlichthys subterraneus
AATATAGGGAATATTTTGCGATTCAAATGGAAGTTGATTTTCATAGTTTGTATGTGTTTATATTAAGCCTCTACATAATTTAATGACATGTTAAGACTAAAATGACTGATTTCCCTTGACTATCCCTTTAAGATCTTTATAATCAGGAATGTTTTCATAGACTACTACACAAAACATCCAAAGATTGGTCAGTAAGAAGTATTGCCTGCTATGCACAGATCTATTCGGTGTCAACATAATCCTTAGGTCAAAAATTAGCATCATAAGACCAAAAAACGCTCCAAACTACTCTTTATGTTCGATGCAACAAAAAAAGTCATTTTGGCAGCTGAAAAGTGCGTCCTGTGTGATTGAGTAAGTCAGTGAAGGACAGACATACGTATAATTCCTGATCCAAGTATTTTCATCATTCAAGGTGCAATAGCAAGGTTCAATAGCAACAATAAATAAGTTATATGATATCTGTAGCCACAAGATCGACAAAATGTCAAAGTAAACATGCATGTGCAAGTGCAGGAAATATATGTAACACACACACACACACACACACAACTATTGCCCCTTGTGTTGTAGGCTGATCACACTGCCAACCCAAATGTTCATTTTTTTTTTTTTTACCAGATTTAATCCATATTGGTTTGTGAAAGTCTAAACAGCAGAAAACCATGTGAAATCCACATTTAGAAGTGTTTTTAAAATTGAACAAACAAACTGAGGAGCCTGGTATACATTTAGTTGTTATGATGTAGTCACTGTGGGCATCAACAGAAAAAGAGAATTATGAGTGATACAAAATAAATCCACTGAGCTCCATTACTTTGACTTGACAGAGCGACAGTTTGGAGGGTGGGATGATGCACCTCCATTTCTCCTGCATCCGTGTAGGAATGCTGTTTAGCTACAGATACTGATGCCTACGTCATTACGACAGCAACCCATGCATGCAGATAAGTTTGGTAATAGGTTGGTTATAGGTTGGTGACACTAATCTGATATTATAACTTTGTCACACTTTGGACAGTTGCCACTTTAGATCTGATTTGAGAAACAATCAGATTTGCTGGGGCTGATAGGGCTGATGTGTTGTGTAGACTGATATGGAAACTGTATCTTTCAATGGGGTTGGTGTTTTTACAAATGTGTTCAATTTCTTAATATTGTTTTATTTAGATTGATTAAACTGGATTTTTCATTTTTTTGCGTTTATCACAAAAAACTGATATAGCGCTATTATTTTAAATATGATCTAACAGCGGTAAATGATAAATATTAACCATATATGCTGTCTTTATTGCTTATAATTGGGATAAAGTAAACATCAGAAAGTATTTTTATAGAAATTGTTTTGGCTGTATTGATTATAAAAGCTCAATAATACTGTGGGTCCACTAGACCTGAAAAACATTGGCTGAGTAACAAACATTTGAACACTATACATGGCTTATATAAATATCAATCCACATTCTGATAGAGAGAGAGCCAGAGAGATACCTAGAGTGTCAAGCTAAATGCTGCATTCATTATAAACCTACATTATAAGTCAAAAGACTGTGTGGCTCCACTTGCTTGCCTGATTGCTACTGAAAGTCTTACAAATCGAAATTAAATTAAATGTGTATTTGCTATCATCCAACAATACAACGTTAACATATTTTAGAGATGTGTTGTTGCTGTAGATGGTCTGCTTGAGTGCTTTCACTTCACTTTGCAAACCCACCGGTATAATAGCAAGGCGCCAAGGTGCAAGAGCTCCTGGTTATTTAAAGGGAATGGGAGATGACACTGATTGTTTTTTTCGTTTTTTACACACTCCTGACCATTCTAAACCATTTAATGCCTGGAGCAATGCCCGCCAAAAGTGGATTCGGACATGCCCTAAATGCAGTGTGCGCTTTGCGCTTATGTGCACATAGATAGTTAAAATAAAACATGTTTTTCAGGTCAAGGACCCCTTAGCTGATAGAAACACTGTGCACTGTACCTGGAGCCATTTCAAAGTCTGTACGAAACTTGTGCAGGAATGAGGTTTTGTGTCACTGGTTCTCGAATATGCTCTGATCTGATAATGCATGCAATATTCCATATTGCCGGTGTCATGACAAAATATGATTGCCGGATAGAAAGTGGCGCCCTTCTTCGGTGTGGGCGATATTCCCACGAGCGGGTTTTGTTGTTTGCAAGTCTGGCCGAACTTTGTGTGGATATTTTTTATATGGGATTGGTGTTGGAGCGGGAACCTGTTTTCTTCGGCCTACCGGCTTGTTTGTCCATGTTTGACTGTCTGTTCCTGTATACGGACTGTGAGAGGCAGCAATGCGCTTTGCTGGCGCCTAGTCTGCCTAGTCTTACACAGAAGAAAAAGAAGAAAGTGACACACGGAAGGAAGCAGCCCGGTCAATTTGAGAGACTCACGGAGAAACGGATCAGAGAGAATATAACTTAATAATATATATATAATATATATCTTTGAACGGACTCTGTACGAAACACACAATTCGCTTTAATTTTAAAGGTGATCTGGCGAGATTATGCATAGACTTTGAGTAGGAAGCTGCACAAAATACACGTGTCTCCTGCAAGCACAGATATATAATAATAAAGCAGTTTTTTTTGCCATGCTGTTTGTTGGAGTCTTGTTAATAACACAGTAGTAAATAATAGTAACCTACCATAATTTACGTAGCCTAACTAGCACATACCGGTATATTGAAGTGGTTGTGTCCGACTTATTTTTATTATTTTTTTAAATAAAAATGCCTTCTTCCTGATGACGTAACATTGACTACATTGCGGTTAATACACGGGTGCGGTTAATAGACAAGTTTATTTCTAAAAATTGCATAAAATACTGACATGCAGTTGTACGGTGCGGTTAATAGTTGGGAAATTACAGTAAAGACAATTAAATATATAAATAAAATATTATATATATTAAATATTAAGTATTATACCAACAATGGTAAATAATACCATTGTTGCCACATGACCAACCAAGAAAATGTCTAGTGCCTTATGCTTACTAGAGCACTGTCTGTCATTTCCCTTGTAAACATGCATACTGCATAGACACACTCACATCAACACTTGGAAAACAAACATGTAGATACATGTCCAGTACAACATCAGCAAGCCCCTTAAATCATTCTTTATTAAAACATCATCAGAAATAATTAAACAATAATGTGTTTCAGTTGCACAGAGAATCCTACAGTACTCATGAAAAGCTAAGTGCCGACATAGCAATTTATCGCAATGTGTCAATGATTAATTTGTTGTGTAAAACAGCATTCATTAGCGGCTGTGATTCACCTTCACTTAATAGTATTCAATGAATCACAGACTGGACCCATAGTTGCCACCAAAATAATGACAATGTAATAACAGCGTCGGATGCAGCACAACAGATTGCCTATTTATAAATGTCACTGGTTAGCCTTTAATACATGGTGACAAGGAAACATGCACTACAGTCAACAGTGTCTGCTTCTGTGCAATGCAACACATGGCAAAGAGACTATGAATATCACTTTGAGACTTTGAGTGACAGTGATAACCATTGCACAATGGGTACATGTATCAGCATACGAGGAGGGCTAATGTTGGGGTGATTATAGGCTGCTGATCCATTTTTGTGACAATGTTTTTTTTTAGCATGGATATGAGTGAGGAGTGCCTGGAGGGCGATGTCACAGGTCACACCTTCAGCATCTCCATTTTTGTGTGTGTGTGTGTGTGTGTGTTCTTGCCCGCTGATCTTTTACATTGTCTGCCATGCACTGAGAAGTCCATGTCCACAAGAGACCTCAACACACACACACGCATGCACGCACAAATGCACCCACACACACACACATACTATGACTAATATTATTGTTTTATCCATTAGCATTGACAGTTAACCATAGTCCATAAGTATGTAATACGTGTGTCAGTTGTATTTCCTTTTTCCCCTGTGTCAAAAAACTCCCATAGGGATACTTGGTCTTCAGAGCAGCAAACTGCCCTACGGGAATCCATTAGCCTGGTTTTTGGGAGCAACGTGTGACATCATCAGTCAGTTGGGTGACAAACAGCTTCCCAGTATAGTCACTGTAGAGAAACAGCCAGCAAACCCAGTTTAATACTAAGCCATCATTTGGAGGCAAACCAATGAAAACAGTGGCCACTAAGAATAGACCGGGTGATGGAAAGAGCTCACTCCCATCCTGAGGGGAAAATTCACAGCAATTCCATCTTTATTTAGATGTACTCCTGTAGGTGGTCTTTCATTTGATACAGAGTGTTTAGATGTTCTTTTCTTGATGTTCAACAGTATATTAGCCTCCATGTGCAGTTGGTTGTTATTACATTACAAGCAGTGCAAACAGCTGATAAGGAGATGCATTGACTATGTGAACTTGATCCTGTTGTCAGTGTTGAGTCCTGCTCAAGTATGAGTGGATGCATGGCTTGCCACATAAGACAGAGAGCGGGTTAGAATGTGGCTGCACAGTGGGGATGTGAAAGAAAGGAGGAAATGCTGGAAATGGCCACCGTTGGGACCAGAGAAAGGTCACATTGAAAAGGAAACTGATTCTCCACCCTGCTTCCCTGGGTGATATCCAGTAACTCCGTCTGTCTCTCTCCAGGACAGTGCTGCATTGCCTTCTTTCCTTCTACAGACTGGTACATCAAAGTCAGAGGAGCTTCCTTCATATGAACACTAGGGGTCCTTGGTAAGGGCTGGCTGCGGTGGAGGTAGTGTTACGGAACAAAGTGTTTTGGCAACCTTTAAACTGCAAATCCGTTTTCCCCACGTTCTGACCGGAGCTGTGTGAGACGAGTCTTGCCTCTCCCTTCCTCCCCGTCGCTTCAGCATGCAAACCAGGTTGATTTCAACATACATGCTTAGCGGTTCACAGATGATCTCGTATGGGTAAAAGATGTGTGAAGGTATGCAGAAGATGATGCTAGCCCTCTCTTCTCCAGCTCTGCAAATTGTTATCCACAAGTTATACTTTGATCTGTGCTCAGCACACTTTCCTTGCTTCGACTAATTACACTCGGTACCCATGCGACCTCTCGACCCCGAGTAAATAACACAACTTTGAAAAGCCGCAAGCGATGTCGGCTCTCTCCTCTGTGTCAGCCCTGCCTTTTACCATCTCACGCTCGGTGGGCCCAGTAACGCAAGACAGATTGCTGGGCCTGTGGTTGTAGAGGATTCAGTGAACTGTACTCAATGCAAGATTACTTTGGGAGATTTTTAAAGGTACAATGTTGTGGTAAATGGCTAGCATAATGTGAAGTGTTTAACATAATTGCCTCCCATTTTCACTTTTACGGATGGTTTAAAGCTCCCTTGAGATGGATCGGTCTCCTTTGTCGTGATGTTAATCATTGATACATAGTTTTGGAGACGTAAAACATTACAATACACGTGTAAAGGTCACACCACTGTCTCCTTAATGACAAGTGTAGATAATGACAACTATTGTGCTGGGCTTTATGAGATTCAGATAGTGAGTGCGGATGTGTTATTTTTGTGTTTAAGCACTAAACAATTATGTGCAGTGATTATTTTGGTAACAAACACATGTTTGTGCCGCCCGGGGCTTCAAGCACCACATCTGCAAGTCTCCAGTATTTTCCCTTTCATATGTGACAAAGTAAGTTATCGCAGACTTCGTGTAGTGTATGTATGTTTGTTTACCACTATTTTTTCTCTTTTAAACCAACATTAAAAATAGCATTTTAAAAGTAACCCAGCCCAAACCATTATGGGACATTTGCTGCCAAATATCCAGAAAATGTGTTTCTGGTTGCATAGGCTATTATATTGTTCTCACCAGCGAAGGGCAGAGAGGTTGGCTGGGTTCCTGATAAAGATTTATACAAGCTTCATACGTTGTGTTAGCAGTGCTGTGCATGAGTGTGTTTGAGTGTGTATGTACAACATGTTGTACACTTTTGTACTAGTTCATTGGGAGAAAGCTCAAGCCTGTATTTAACTCAAGCTTTAAATATGTTCCAAAGAGGTCTAGGCTATATTCTGAGCAAAAATTGATTTTGTGCTCATTTGTAATTGTGTGTAATTGTTGTGTTGATAATAATAAAAGAGGCAACATTTATAATTCTATAATAGACAACGTATTAATAATTCTTATATGGTCAGTGGTGGAACATTGTGTCATCATTGTGTCAAAGTGCTTCAGACCAATGAAGGTTTAAGACATAACTTTGTATTAGAGGAAATAGCGGGCTTCTGTCCAAGGTGTTGATCACGAATATGCACCCATGCATAATCTGCCTTATCCTGCACCTCTCTGTTCAGCAGTAGAAATAGAGATATACTGGTTCTAATGCTAATGGCATGAACATGTGGTCCTGTCAGGGAAGGCATAGTGTACATATTATACACAGTAGGGGGGGGGGGGATGTAGGAAGGTGCCTTCAACCCTACATCAGCCTGGGACAGCATGCAGGTGCCAGGTGTGTGCATACCATATGTCTCTCAGAACATAATTTTCATCTCACTTTCAAATAAAACACAATGGATCTACAGTATGTAGTTTAACTCTATATGTTTCAGTGGTCTGACAAACCTAAAGGGTAAGCGGTTAGAACATGTTCGTAGCCTGATTAATTAATGCCACACTTGGCTCTTGGGGCTGAGGGCTAGTGTTTACATTTAAAGCACAGCCGTGGTTTCAGGGTTTGGGTTGGTGCTAAGCCCTCGCGTGAGGAGAGCGGTTTTAATTAATGTGGAGACAACACCTCTCTCCCTGCTCATCTTTCACCTGGGAGACCAAGGGGAGCCATAACACTGGCCCGGCATGCCACTGATTAAAGCGGGGCCGTATTTACTGTTTCCTGCTGTCAACAAAACACCACTAATGGCATTATGCCTGGAGACTACCCCACACAGATTCAAATTAGAAAAATACAACTTAGCTTAATCTCTGATATGAGAGCCCGATCACACTATGATTTCAGAGAGAATTGTAATTTGTGAAGTGAGGGTCCCGACCCCTGTGGCGGGTTGCTATTTGATTTTGTTTAGTTTGGTTTTACTATCTTTAAAATGATGTGCACATTCATACGTGCAACACCCCTTTGCAAACTATATTTATTTTTGTGGGTAAGGGATCAGGAAAGAACAAGTGATCTAGAACAGGGGTTCCCAAAATGTTTTGTGCCAAGACCCACCTAGAGAGGACTAATCAATTTAGAGACCCACCAAACACCAAGTACCGGTAAGGTCATTTTCAAAAACCTATCCATTTGAGCTAATGCTACATGTGTGTACCAAATATTTTTGAGCAGAGCAGAGCAGAGCTCCAGAATCAATGGTGTGCAGGTGGCTAAATAGGATGTCATCCAATCAGGAACAACCTACTCATGACCAATGAGGGGAACAACACATCAGTAAAGCACGGAAGCCTTCCATTGATATTCTTCATTCATTCAATGGCCGCTTGCAATTTTCACGTCCCACTCAGTGACCCACCTGTGGGGCCCGACCCACAGTTTGAAAACCGCTAAAGATATCGTGATGTGCAGGCTCTGCTGGTTCTGGATACATGGAGGCATAGGTAGGTTAGGAAAGACGCTTCTTTCCCTCTCGAGCCCTGTGTCGTTTGCTTAGGTAATAGAGGATGGCAGCAGGATTAAATGGTGACTTAGTCCTCTTAGAGTGGCTAACCAAGGCCTCTTACAGAGCCCAGACATCAAACCTGCTCTGGCAGAATAATCTATTTGCACTTCCTTCATCACCTGATGGTGGGCATGGGTGCTTGCTGCATTCTGGTAATGACCTCATACACGTCCCATCTCTCTTCGTTCATCACATGCTCTATACTTAGCTTGGAATTGCTGTTCAAATAGCTCGGGTTGTCCCTTTGATGTCCTGGCAGAACAAAGCTTGTGCCCTTACACACTTAGGCAACACTCCAGGCAGGAATCCTGAACATGAGTGTTGTGTCAACCAATCTGTTAACACCCCAACTCTCACCTGTCCACGTGTTTAAAACATTATGTAGAGCACTTATCTAAGGTTTTATACAATATAATGTAGGTTGTGGAAACAAACATAGAAATGCTAACTGAAATTGCTAATATCATTTCAATATCATTGTTTTTCTGGTCGAGTATATCTAATTTTAGAACAGCTCTATATTTTTTTTGACTGATGGCGGACCATGGCCAACTGGCTACAGTGTTTGAACTCCATGTGCTGTGACTCTCATTACACATTTCTGACACATTACATATTTACCATGAGCTAGTGGATCATATTAAGTTTAATGCTAAAAGCGTGGTCACTTCCCTTTAGTTCACAATGTGCTTTTACATAATCTTATTAGTCGGCCCAATAAGGAAAATTTCACAGCATTTGTTTTTATAGATTTATGTCAATAGCCATTAGTTTTGAACAAGCCATTCTCTGCATTTAATGGGGGCATGCAAATGGCTGAAGGTACATTAAAAAAGCAAGGGTTTATTATTAATGTAATGATTCATTAGCTAAGTTTGTTTCTTGTAAAGTGACGGCTCTTCTTTAAGCAGCACTGTAGACTTTTATAGCACCATACAGCTGACCTCAAATTTGTGTTGGAAGCAGCGTGGCTCACCATTACAGCTCCTGGCTGTTGTTAATTTTATATCTAGCCAATAAAAGACAGCAGGGGTTAAAGGCGTGTGCTGTACAGTCCCCCTTAACCACATCTGTAGATCTAGGTTTCTGTCAGTCAGTGGGGGCTAATACAATATTGTTGTGCACTGGTTATAACTCATAACAATGGTTAGGCAGATACACATTTGTAGTTACAAAACATTTTAAGTGGATTATATTGTATTTTATTTCTAGATCCAATAAAAGTTTGCCCTTCACCCCGGAAGGTAGGTCCTGGAGACAATATCAATATCAGCCTCCAACTAGCTTCTTTAGCTAAGATATTGAAGGACATTTCATTGCCAAATTCAGGTGTACTGGCCTAATGGAGGGGATTTGAAATGGGTAGCCCAATTCAGGTCCACTTCATTGGTGCACCGGAATTGGACAAAATTATGTTAAGGCCCATCTCAGGCTAGAAACTTCAAAGAACAAAGTTACTTTAATAAATTAACCTCCTAGTCATTGCCAACAACTGGTGCACGTTTGGACTAAGTGCATTTTTGTCTCAAGGCTTGGGACTTAGGTTGAAAATGTTGTCAATACACAACTTTGAGTGATTTGCTAAAAACTCGTGCCATAGATTGGCAGTGAATGATAGGTGCTAAATCCTGAATTTCAGCATCCAATCTTAATCATGTTCTGAGATATTATTTTGTCCAATTCCATGTCATTGGGCAGATGCATCTTAATTGGACAATATTCTTGACCATTAGAGTGCAATTATATTTGGGCAAACCAATTCAGGTTCACTTGCCTGGGTAACCCATTTAACAGGCCTAAAAAGAAACAAATTTAGGGTTGCCCAATTCGGGTTCTTTCAATTCTGTCAGTTCTCACAGTGCTTTTTGAATTTGGCACCCACATTCTTGCATACAGCACTTCCTGTGACCCGATCGGCCTGAAACACGGACCGCGCATTAAGGGTGGCCACTGGAAAAGCCCTGAGGAGAGTCGTGCCGACTGCTTCATCGTTACAGGCTTTTTTGCCCGTGGGCAAGTCAGAAGTTTGAGACGCCCCTTTCCTGAAACAGGATGTAGAGACCTATGCCCCATTACGATTCAGTGTCCCCGCAGCTTCAGGAAGACCCCCGAAACGCTGCCTGAACAATGATGACGTGGACAATGTAAAAGTATTTAAATCGAGGAATCCGATTCCCAATTCAAATTGCACCCCATAATAAAAAAAAAAACATTATTTTAGGGAGGTGCCTCCTGGGCCCCCCGCACAGCGAATAGACCCCAATATCAGTGAGCCAGTTCTCGGGCCCCCCCCCCCGTACGCACCCTCTGAAGCGTGGCCCTCTAGGTGGTCCGCAAAGGAAAATTTGTGAAAAAGGCCTTACATTTCAAATAGGTCTCAGGTACTACAAGTCAGAGACCTATTGCATCAGATTTTCGAGGTTCAACCCTAACCCTGCTTGTTTTTTATTTTTGGCGGTCCGATCCTTTCCAAACTCGGATATGACGTCCCCGGGCACGCCCCGGACTGACATCTGGCCCCCTGACATCTGGCCCCCTGCAACCTACGGTTCTCAATTGCTAGGAGTCGTGTTCTGGATCGAACAATTTTGGTCAATGTGAAAGCACCCCAATTGGGCAAAGGCTTTTCTCAGGGATTGAAAGTTGTAAACGTCGCCAGATTAATTGAGCATCTACAGGGCGTCAAGCCGAGCAACCCATTTCAAATTTAAGCCCTTGTCACCTTTCAGGGGCTCCTGGGAGACATTTATTAGGGGGAATACTCTAGGAATGTCACAGAACCACGTGACTTCAGATAAGACCTGCTAGTGACTGCCGAGTTGTAACTGATGGACAGTGGTCTTATTCCCTTCCCCGGTGCCCCTCTACTCTATCTGACCTCATCCTGTCATTGGGATGCTTTCAAATCTTGGACAAATGGAAATTGAATAAAATGCTATTCCAATTAGGCAAATTTTATATTTAAATCTCCCGGATTGGATAACGGGTATTTCAGGGGTATATCTCCAACTCCTCAAATCTGACGTCTAAATTGGTTCCTATTTCTTACAGTGCAGGCTTGGATGAACAAGGGGACCTGCCTCGCTTCTCGCTTTCCAGATCTCGATGGCACCGCTACACCCACCAACCCAATGTCAAGTGCAATTACATTGGGAAAATGCCTGTTTGGGGACATTTTCAAATATTTCTATACATTTTCAACCATAGATTTGTGTCACCATTAAAATTAAAACATATAGGCCTACTCTTGCAATTATTCGTCACCATTTTGACATTTCAATTTACAATTAAATGTACCTAGAACAGACCACAGTTTTAGCTAGAAAATTGTGCAACATTTTCCGAAATTGTATATATATATAATTGTATATTGACAAAATTTGTATTCGTCTTATTGTGTCGTATAATTCTTTTGCCTAAACATCACCATTTGACGTCGATCTCATGAGACTGGGCTGATGCAGGCATTGCAAGCATTCTGATCCGGTAGCGGGCAACATGCAAGCACAGCAGCAATGTACAGCTTTTGTGTTTATAGAGAAGTCAACGCAAGGTGGTTCGGCAGTAAAGGAAGTTCATGCTGAACCTTTTTGATTAACGCCCTGGGGAGTCCTAACCATGCAACCACTTAAAAGATAATACCTGAATTATGTTTTTTAAATTCTGGCTGCCGAGTTTGGGATTTGAAACAATATCAATGATGTAAGGGAAATGGGACCAGAATGGCACTGTTTACAGTTGTTTAATGTTCACACATAAGCAGCAAATTCCAAGATAAACATCCACTCAGTGCATGTGCAAATCTAGGGGCTATTAATAAGGTCTTTTATCTTCTGTTCTGGAGTACTGCCCTCCGAGATCTTGTGGTAATCTGTCCCTTTCTAGTCAGCTCTCCGCCCCCCCACACCGCCCCAAGACACACACACACACACACCTTTTGGTTTGCCTAGGCCGCTGCGCAAATATACAATACAGTACATAATCTTAAATTATCCCCAAATCTCATGCTTAATGTATGCATCACTAAAGAAAATGTACTGTACTGTCTAGTTATACGCTGTCATTCTGCAGTACAGTGCCATATGTGTATGTTCTGTATACTAGATTTGCATTTATCTTTTCATAATGGGTGCTTTTGCGACGGAATGGAACCCAGGGCTTTTGGGGTTGGAGCTGACCTCTAAGCCATCTTTCCTCCACATGCTCATCCCCCCAGTCCTGTGTTGGTTCACATGACTCCATCCTCCTCTCATATTCTTCCCTTTGCTGACGGACGCCTTTTGACAGTGAAAGGCTTTGTCTCGCGCTCAGGCAGACGTTCTTTCAACTGTTGTTTTTCTTATTCCTGTCGACAGAAAGTTGTTTTTGCTGCCTCCCCTCTCTGCTCGTTCGTGACAGGCATGCTTCCTGCAGTGTGTGTGTGTGTGTCTGTCTGTCCTCTCTGTCTTATAGTGTGTGTTTGAATGCTTGTTGTGTGTCTATGTCATAAGTGTTCTTCAGTGTGTGTCTACATTTTGCAATGTGTACATGTCTGTGTATATTTGTTTTTCAGTATGTGTGTGTGTGTGTGTGTGTGTCTTTATGAGTGTTTATGCATACATGTAATTGTGTGTGCACGTGTGTGTGTATCTTTGTGTACTTCAGTGGAGAAGAGCTGCTTTAATGTCAGAGCCAAATGTTCCTCTCATGAAGGACTTGCACTACACTGGGGTTGTGAAAAGCCAAATGGCTTTATCTGATGTCGGATATTTATTCTTTGTCCATAAAAACCAGTCGAGAACAGAGTATACCTGTGGGACCACACAGTGATCTCTGTACCGGTCATGGAGGTGAAAATAAATGGCGCGGCCTGCTCCTTTGTCGTCCCATATTGTTCTTAACTCGACGCCAGCATCTTCCTCCAGCTCTCTTTGAAATATCAAATGCAGTCTTAAGAGGAAGGCTGTATGAGCTATATCCTGTTTGGCCAAGGCTACTTGGCATTTCCCCAAACACTCAGATGTTTGTGTCACTATGTCACACCTAAAGCACTTCAATATTTCAGCCAGGCATCCTGCCGATGTGGAAGCATCGCCGCGGCTCTTGTTTGTGGCATGCCTGCCTGCCATCATGAGTCGTGTGTCTGAGCCACCGTCTTGTGGTTTGGTTCCAGTGCCAGGGCCTCCAAGCAGATGGTGGCACAGTATACCAGGAGCAAGTCTGCCGGTGACACTGGTTTCCCTGTAGTAGCCCGGCGTCTATTAAGGCCACAGACAGCGCAGGGCTCTCCAGAGATAGTCACGGGTTAGGTGGTGGTTGTCACACTTCTGTGTTCATTCACTTAGTGAGTTACCGTCTGCTACTGTACCATCACAGCATGACAAGGCCTCTCGCTGGGCAGACTTACTACACTTAGCTGAGGTGAGTTTAGTTCATCGGCAGGGATGTAGTAATATTCTTGGATTGTGGATATGTAACCTATTACAAGTTTTATAAAAGTTAGTGCACATAAAATACAGTATTTTTGACCAGCGTTGGGCAGGAATAGTTAATGAGTTCATA
The DNA here is from genome assembly GCA_027564835.1 of Typhlichthys subterraneus. NCBI lineage: Eukaryota > Metazoa > Chordata > Actinopteri > Percopsiformes > Amblyopsidae > Typhlichthys > Typhlichthys subterraneus. Next base: position 5,780,959 of record JAODUH010000018.1, read on the forward strand.
TTTACGTATTACTCCTTTAAAAAGTAATACTATTACTTCACTTATTACTGTGTATTAAAAGTAATACGTTACGGTACTAATTACATTACCATTTTACTTAAAACAAGTCAACATTCAGCCAAAGTGAAAACATTGCAGCCTCTCAAACCAGATGATTGGACAGGTTGGTTCAATTATACTCTAAGTTTGCTAGGACCAGAAACCTCATTCTTGTAATGCAGTAATGCAGCATTACTTGGATTAGTAATTGTAATATTATTACTTCTTTGGAAAAAGCAATTAGTTACACTACTCGTTTCTAGGAAAAGTAATAATATTACAGTAACTAGTTAATGCCAGACAGGTTTTGACTCACTTATTATTTAATTATTCTTGTTTCAGTGTTTAGAAATGTTTTTGTGTTTAGAAATGTTTCAAATTTCTATTTGCCTGTATTATGTGATCTTTGTTCCAGCATGACCTCAGATGACCTTGCTCTGCAAATGAAATAGGATATTGCTACCTGTGCAACAAAGTATTTGTGTATTAGTGGCCTTAGTTGAAGGCCTATCATGGGTATAAATCGACTATGTTTGCTTCACAGTAGAAATGGAAAATACGGTATATCTGCCAAAGACATCTGAGAGGGTGCTTTGATATCTACACACACCTTTGATGAGCATAACATTAAACACACAGAGATATTTACTAAATCAACGAAGGTTTTCTCTCTGCAGCTGCATAGAATTTGAGATGAATGGAAACAATTTTTATGCCGCTAAAAGTCAGAGAACAGCAGCACCTTGAGGAAAACTGTATGTTTCAGTGTAAGCAAAATGCCATATAATATTTTGTTGATATAATATACATATTTGGCTGATTGGTAGTTTAGTTCAATTTAGACAACTGATTATTCGATCTTTAGTTTGAAGATATTTTTTGATAAATATGTTTTAGGGATTATTAGGGATATTCTCTCTCTCTCTCTCTCTACATATATA
>JAODUH010000018.1:5798235-5823494 GCA_027564835.1 Typhlichthys subterraneus
ATTTGTATAGCACCTTTCATACACAATGTGCAACTCAACGTGCTTTACAGTTAAAAACATTTGAACAAAGGATGAATAATAATGAATAAATAATAATAATAATGAATGATAATCAAAGGACATATAGACTATCAAATGGATTATGTGCAAAGCCACTAGTGTTTTGTGGATATGTGCTTCTAATTGTTCTGATGATAAAACCCTGCTTGCTACACAATACTGACCAAGACTAGTTTGACAAAAGCAGTTAACAATGATTATTCCTACATGAAATGTGTGTCCGTGCCTATTGTTTTCCATTACAGCTCATACTCCCGCAGGTCCACAGTTATCCCTGCATCTAAATTATGTAGTTCCTTATCTGCGAGTCATTTCCAAGGCCATGCCGTGTGGCCCCATGTGGCTGTGGCCAGGTGTAAAAGCTTGACCTCTCTGTAGGACAGCACAGTGACTTTCAGTAGAGCACCCACTGAGTGCACTAAAACACAGCACCTCCATTCCACATGGGAGGGAGGAGATGGGATTAAAAGGGAGCTTTACATAATCTAATAGCAATTAGTGGATAAAAACAAAGCATTACTAAGGCATAAACACACATATTAAATGGAATTGCTTTGGAATATACAATTATAATAAAATATTAATATAATGCCGACATTTGACAAAATGTCTTTTCATTTAAGACTATTCATTCAATATACTGTATGACAATATTACAAATACAATGCACCAATACTATGACCATACATATACAGGCGAAATTTAACATTACAAAAAATTACTATTAACAATTAATTTAATTAATTAATTAAATTAATAGTATGACCATACAGTATATAAATAATGAGCGACGTAGCATTAACACTCCATGTATTGCATGTAAATATCATTTATTGTGTGATTATGACATGTCTGTAGCTTTTCTATGTCACACAGAACAAAGTAACACACTAGAAATGAACACACACAAGCACAATTGCTCACACGCATACAGTGAAATCACAGCATAAACAAACACACAACATGAACACATCTGGATATCCCAGCATGCTCACTGGAGCCTCCCACCTGCCTGATGTCGTCAAACGTTCTCTTTCATGCATGCTCACAGTTGTTTATTATATTTCCATCTAGTAGCCAGGGGATATATTTCTGCTACAGCCCAGTGGCAGAGAAGCCTCTTTCACATGTTAGCAGTGGCAGGACCAGAAAACCAGGAACTCGCTAATGACTGCATCAAACACGCTTGTGCATCCCTGCTCCAGAAACGAAACGATTAATGTGTGTAATTACATTGTAATTGCATGGTAATTATACATCTAAAGCACACACACACAGCTCACCTTTGTTCAGCCCGAAAGGCAGGTATATTTCACACTGAAAGACAGATTATAGCCACAGATCGCTTCCCCATGGAGATAAAGGATTAACTAGTGCCATCAAATGTCTCACTACTTTGCATGTCAAATTTGTTTTGGTTTTTTGTTTGTTCTAAGGTACAATTTCACAGGACTGGAGCATGAAGCCATGTAGACAATACCTCTAAGGATGTATGGGAATGTTCTCCATCCAGGGAAAATAAAACAAATGGCCCACCTGCTCTCTGCTGGAAGCCAATGTTTTAGGTTACTGTTTCTACTGTTTCTATATGTTTGTGAATTGTAAAAACCACATGTAAATTATTGAACAATATGTACAGTACAGACTATATATGAGTGTGCAGCATGCAGTATTTTACATGTGTATTGAAGAGAGAGCAAGCCAAATAAAGATAATCTACTAGAGAAAGAGGGAGGCTATAGTCAGCTTCTGGACTCATTAGATGGCCCCCACTGCGGCGTTTCATGAAGACATATGGGCTGAAGGAGCACTTGATGTGGATGCCACTGTCTTGCTTGTCATCCACAATTTGGCCTGCCCTAATCCCTGCTTTAATTTACTCCCCTCCGCAAGGCAGTGGCTCCTACCGCCATCCTCGGGGGTCGTTTCACTTCTGTCGCCAGTGACAGTGAATATGCAGGCGAGAATAACAGGGAGCAGATCCGGTGGGGAGCACACCTCCTGTCTCACAGCATCTTTTAACATCACTCACAAGAGCGCTTTGCAGTTGCAAACTATTCTTCGGAGACCCCTTTATTAACGTGCTGATCTGAGGGCTATTAGGGGAAGATTGTTTACCGTGGAGGATGTGGTTATTGATTTGCTGATAGATGAAAATTGCTGCAAAGTTTCTGACAGTACAGGGAGGGGCTGGAACATATTCTTCTTCACACTCAATCTGACGTCCCCCCCAGCTCTTCTCAATCCTCCTTTTCAGCCTTATTTTTCACACTCCTCTAATTTTCCCTGGAATGCCGGGAGGGAGAAAGGCCATTGACGGGCACAAGTAATTGCTATCAGTCTGTCATTAGGTTTCCCCTTGCTCGCTCTCTCTCCTCCTCTTTCTCCCTAGCTCGCTCGCTCTTTACAGGCCTTAGCTCAGCGTTGCTTACAAATAAGACACTTAAGAGATGAGGGGAATTCGCTCACCCAAAGCTGTGATGTATTTGATTTTGTACGGTTGGAGCAGCCCCTCCGACCGCCTTTTCATTCTTTCTCGTCCTGAGAACCATTTTCTCTCGGTCCCCTCCGCTCACCCTCTCTCTCTCTCTCTCTCTCTCTCTCTCTCTCTCTCTGCCCTCTCGTCTCTGCCTTTCAGGGTATCATTTGCAATTTAATGCTCACCTGGGGTGAGCCTTGACAATAGACTCCACCATGAAATGGCCCCGACCCTGCCTGCATGCCTAATGAGGTTGATGTAGAGCTATTTAGGTCATTGTACCTCTACAATATCTACTTAATGCAACTCCATGGGAGTGGATTGTTGAAATGGTTAAAGATTCTATTAAGTCTTTACAAAAGCCATTCCATTCCCCTGTCCACCAAATACGAGCAGGGCCACTGATCTACTCTACTCTCGCTTTGTGAGAGGCTGTTAGGACAAAGTGTCGCAAAGGAGGTGAAATGTTAGCCTGGAGAGTCACACTCTAACTAATGTTGCTCCGATATTCCATCTGGTTATAGAGGAGGCGCTAATAAAAACATTCACTCGCCCGGCACTGAAAACATATTCTAACAGATGAAATCTGGCTTGAGCAGCCAAATTCATATTAATCATCAGACAACCCAATCTGCCAAAACAGACGGCCAACACCGACTATTAATCAGAGCAGAACCCGTGACAGCCCTTGGAATCGAAGGGAAAGGAGTCGTAGGGGGGGCCTTTTTGAGAGGGTACTTGATATGAAAACTGTGTTGTTGTGCTTTGTAGCAGCCTGTGGGAGTTTTTAAACAAGCCCATATGGTGGTAGCCACCAGCTTTGGAGAAGGCGGGTGGGTTGGGGGGGTTTAGCCCGGGCCAGAATTTCACACAGTCAGTATTGACTGGGATTGAGGAGGCGAGCTCTTAAGCTGTCTTTTCAGGCGCAGCAAAAGCCCTCCATCTGGCCTCCCCTAAAACTCGGGGCAAGTTTACTCAGCTCCCTGTTGGCTGATTGGGCCTCCTGAAGCAGAGGTAACAGCATCAATAGTGTAAACCCTTACCACTTGAGAGCATTACACTTCTTTTCATGCTTGGCTAAATCAGAAGTGGGGAAGTGAAATTTACACCTTTTTGATGTTCTTTTTTTGCTCCTGACTAAGAGGGGCAATCTTAACCCGTTTGATCTTTAGCGCCCACTAAATGGCCAAATATGCCAAGCAGACGGAAGCAGACGGTTGGCAGTTGCCAGTTTGCGGAGGGTCACTGTTGGAGCATTCCATGTGGTGGGGCAGGCAACCTCACAGAAGGCTCCACTCTTGTGACAGTCCAGCCAAGCTTCTGTCTGGAGGCCCACTGTCCCTGGCCCAAGCTCATGCTGCCCCTGCCTCCAAACTCTGCCAGGGCCAGTGTGACACTTGTGTCCACTGTGGAGCATCGGATGAACACTGTAACTGGGGTTTTACAACAAAACGTATGGACATACAGCACCCGCCAAGTGTCAGCCTTATGATGTTTATATTTGATGGCATTAGCATGGGTTTGTAGAGATGCGATCTACTTTGTATGCAAATACACATCGCACGGCTCCACCGCTCTGACAGATTGAGTCTCTGGTGAGATCTCTGAGCTGTGAATGTGTAGATCATGATTCATATCACTAATAAGTAAATACATAATCATGTGATCGCAGAGATGGGTTTAAGCCAGCCAGGCTTTGTTGAATGAGTAAAAGCTTTGACTGCAGTCACCTCACTAATCTTGGCTGTTGACTGGTGCTAAAGCGGAAGGACTCCACCTGGGGATGTGTGAACATCCCCCTCAACAGGGATCTGGAGAGAGCGCTTTGCTGGAGAGTTGCTAGCTGGTGACAGTTGCTGCAGGAGCCCGGCTTTAATGAGTGTGTGCTGTCTGGAGCCTTTAGCTCCCGAGCTAAGCCCTCCTCTGACTGGTGGAGCCCTAGGCCGGGGGACTGTGGAACTGTTTGCACCTCTTAATGAAGCTGGGGGCCTGGCCTTCCGCCTGCCCTTCTTCCCTCCCCAGGACCTGCCTGTGCCAGCCAGAACTGCAGCAGAGACCAACACCATCAGTTCCTGTTTATTTCCCTGGCTCTAACCCACCTCCCTTTGTATTTGTGTTTATGTTTTGTCCTATCCTTTCTTAAACTGTTGTCGGTTCATTTATTTTGGTCCAATTTGCTCACTTGTGGTTGTCAGCGCGACATGAAAATATTGGTTGGAGATAATTAAACGGTTGTGCCCTGTGGAAAACACTGTTTCGCCCCCTCTTTGTGTTTAATATAAATTACAGTGTGTGTGTGTGTGTGTGTGTGTGTGTCTCTGTGTTGCAGGGGGAGGGGTTACTTTGTGTCAGTATGAAAAGAAGGGGCCCCTATCCTGGCAGCCAAAATCCTGCCGAGGAACTTGTCTGGGATCGTGATGTTCCGACAGCACCACTCCGACAAGATACATAGTTTCCATTCAACGACAAGCTTCTTATTGGTTACTATAGTTTCACTAATGCCCAACTGAAGGCGATGCCTAATCTCAACAGAATGGGTTAAAAGGTGCCGATGTCCACAGCCACAAAAACCACATGTTGAGAGTCAAGGGACCAAGCCCCCTCAATGCAGAGCCCCCGTCTTTGATGTGGCCCTATCTGGGGCAGGAGATTTCAGTGAGCGGGGAAGAATACACAGAGGCCCCTGTTGCATACAAACCCATCGAAAGACCTTCTGACAATGGCTGCTGCCTCAGAGAGTGGGCTATAGGGCCTCACAAAGGTAGAGAGAGAGAGAGAGAGAGAGAGATTCTACTGGCCCAACCTCATATTCACCAATAACACCAATGTCACCACCACATCATGAGTGCAAAGGTATTATACTGCTCTGCTCACGCACAGACCTGTTATTGCATAGAATTTGCATGAGGCTGTGCCACTGGTGTGTTGGCAGACAGTGATGGAGGGAGCAGTGAGGAGTGGAGATGAAGGCAGGGTAGAGGAGTCACTGGTGCGTATGCTGAAGAGTGCTATGTTTAAGACTCTCACATCTCAAGCACCACACTGAAGCAGTGGGTGGAGAGAGGTGGTGTAGGGGGTCAGTCCCTGTTTCAATAGACTGCCTCTCAATGACACTGAAGGAGTAATTGAAAAGCTAATATTGTTACGCATATCCCGGGGATTATGTCGCATTGTGACAACAAGTACGCAATGCTGCCGTGTTTATTTTTGGTCAGCCTTTGTTGCTGCCACTAATTGGTGCCGAGTGTGAAAATGTGGAGTATGCATTTCATGCATCGCGGTGGGACCCATCCCACAGCCAAACAGGCCACTGATAGGCACAGTTTAACAAATTTGTTAAAAACGAGTTTGCAAATATAGCTGAAATATGTGCCAATGTCAGCATAAGCAAGGCATCTGTTTGCAATACTTGTCTCCCATCCGCAGACACATCTGTGTCGAAGCCTGTTCATTTGTGACATTTAACATCGCTTAAAAAAAAAACATATCATCCTGCATTTCTCAGTCTATCATCACCCGGTGCCATATCTTCACATTGTGCGATTTATGGCAGATTTTAAATCAATTAAGTATGTCATTTGTAACAACTGCTGAGGCTGGTGCAGAGCTAAACAATGGCAATGGGATAACTGCCCTTTAGTGCAGCATCAATGGGCTTACAATGTGCTGAATTAGTTGGCATATTAATGACCAGCCGCAATGCCCGTCCATTCTCTTCAGTGAAATCTGCTTATGCAAATGGCCCATGAATCCAATTCAAAGTGAGCCTTACCCAAATCCACGGCGGGGGCTGTGGTACACAGTGACATGAGAAAAGTTAGGGACACTTGTCTGGTTTTCTCCCAGAACATGATCCAGTTAGCATGTGGCTGCCTGCGCTGGTCACAGACAGGCGGGCTATAGGGCCTTGTGAGGCCAATGGCTTGCCTCACACAGGGGGGCCTGCAGGCGGGTTAATCCAGCCAACCGTGACTACTGTGTGCTCTAGGGTGGGGGTGGAGCATGCAGGACCCAACCAGGTTCATGCCCTCGGCGTGAAAAAGATGAGTTGAAGGAATGGAATAATCCCCATCACATTTGTTAAAGGGCTGCTGTTCTTTTGTGTTGGATGGGACACATTTAAAAGGCGATGTCATAATGGTTAGATTGAAATGATATCTTTGAGCACAATGGACATGGCTTCTTTCTTACCAACAACTTAAAACCCTGTTGTTCCTATTATTGGCCCATTGTTTGGATACATGAGTGCACTCTGAATAAGAATTAGTTGTTGTAATACAACCTGTTATAAAATATTGAGCATGATTATGCATGTTCTGGTCTCATGAATGATGCAATCACAGAAAGAAAGGCGACTGCTTCCCACACTAACATGCATTATCTGTCTAGCCCATCTATTGCATACATTTATTGGGCAAACTGTTTATTTGCTGGTGTTTGTATTGTAGATTAATAATCTTTCAAATTAATTAGATTGAAATCACAAACCTTTAAACCACTCCTCTCTCTGTAATGACCATGGACATGTATTGTAATGCCTACATAATAAACATACATTTTAGTCTAAGCATATACAGTAAATACGAAGCATATATAATTTCTGAACACACCATGACAAAAACACAGAGAAAACAATAGCTTTATCTTTCCAGCGTGAACTTTCTCAGCTTGGTCCCTGGTTAAATAGGGTGAAATACGTCTAAACATATTATTAAACATATTTATCTTATTTTTCCTTCTCTTTGTCAGTGACATTTGTGATATATAAAGTATATATATACACACACGCACACTCACACACACACACACACACATATATAACTACAGTATATTATGACTTCAGATGGAGCATATGTACTGTAGAAGTAGCGTTGTATTTCTCATGTGTGTACTTGATCTACCCTCTTCATTTCCATTTGAGGTGAATGTACAAGCTCTGTAAGCAACTTAATATCCTAAATAAATAAGACAGTCATTTATCATTGCCGCCGGGCCTCCTGTTAGAGCAGCCTTTCTTTACCGTGCCTGACATCATGTGTTTGCCTGCATTTCTCAACAACTGTTGCCTGTGTACCTAGAAGCTTAATGCAAAGTTTATTCATCAAGTTCACATTCAACACAACAGGAACCCTCGCAGGGAGTTGCCAATTAAACACACAGCCAAAATGTATAAATTGAACCCGCTCTGAGCACACATAATACTAAATTGCAAGGTATCATTTATATCATTTATTATTAGTGGGATTTTTCATGCTCTTTTTGGCAAGGGGCCAAGGTTCTGGGAGGCTGTGTGGTTATGCACAGTCGGACACAGGATAGCACAGAGCATCCTGGAGTATGCAATGAATACACTAAACAGAGGCACACTTTTTCCCATGATCCAATAGAACTCTGCAGCACAGAGACACAGCTGACAAGAGGTCAGCTTGTTTTAAAACTACTGACAGCACCAGATGGGTAGGGTTTACCACATAACATTGCCAGTGTACAATTAGAATGTGAGTGAACTTTCTGGCACTCATCCTATTTGTCTGACTGTGTTGCAAATCCCACCCCCAAAATACGTAAATGAGTAAAATAAATATAATAATAATAATAAATATAGTTGCAAGAAGCCATGGTTGGGCCTAGCCTATGCCGACGCTTGCCAGCGGTCAAGCAGTCAAGTTTGGTTTGACTCGGTCAAAGTGGAGTCCTGTTATAAGGCTTCACCACCGAATTTGAAAGCCTGTCATTACGCAACCGTTGAAGAAATCTAAAATCCACAAAATAAACTTTATGAGTCTCTTGATCCAAAGAACACCTATACCAATTTTCACAAAGATCAGACAATATTTGAGAAAGAAATTAGAAAAATATAAGTTTTTGTATAAAATTAAAAATGGCGGGATCATTACGTCACACGTTGGATTTGGGAGGTCCTGAGGAATCTAATTATATTTGAAAATCAGTTAAAGATTTTAAAAGTTATTAGCAGAAACGTGAATCGTGAGTAAATGTTGACATTATAGGGAGCGCTATTCGCAAACGACAAAAGCCTTTGCCATGAAACTTCTTGGGAAGGGTCATCACACTGAGAATAGTTGTCCTGTCAAGTTTCATGTCAATTGGATGCGTGTCGAAGATATAGTATAGCGTCACTTCTTGATTGTTGGTTTTTGATTGTGTCATAACATTAAGCAAAAGTTATGAGCAAATACGTATGTCCAAAATAGGCAAATTGTTGACCTTAGCCTGAACTTTGACCTTTTGAGGTGACGCCACCAAATTAAGTGTCAGAGATGTTGAGACCATAGGCTGTGCGCCAAAATTCACAACTTTTTACCATACGGTTTAAGGGGTTTTCATTGACTTCAACAATAACAAAAAGGGCTTTACCATTTCGTCACTAGGCCCTTAATAAAGGTATAAACCATTACAAATATGTATGATATCTCATTGTCAGCATCCTAAATCATTATTCTGAAATCAAACTACTACCTCAATACAACACTTCTTCTAAGTCATGACAGCATCTTCTCATCCATCTCAGCAGCGGGGGAGGGGAGGGGGGAGGGAGGTCAGGACGCTGGCCTCTCAGTGAGTTTCCCTCCTTTAAAGAAGCTCATAATGGCGGTTAGAAGGCCCAGAGAGGGAGGGGGCTCCTCTATGTGACAGATTCTCCCTGTCCGTGAAATTCCCCCTGCGATAATTTGTCTTTGTGTTGACGGGCCCGTAGCTCCACGCGACATGGGCCATAGCAGGGAGGGCGGGGCCGTCCTCATCACCTGCCATTTCTCTGGCCCGTCCTGACACACACACACACACACAACCCTCCCTATTACCACCCCGCCCCCCCTTCCCCATTCTCCTGGCCCTGACTCCCACCACACCCCCACACTTTCATCTCTTCAGCAGGAGCTGTCTTCTTACTGGCAGAGGAACCAAATAATGGGGCTTGTCACAGGCCTTGTTCTTTGTTGTTCTTCAGGGTCTAAGAGAAATGCAGAGACTCCATTGTAGTCATTACGTTTTCCATCCTTTTTGCAGGGGCTTGTGGGGACGCACTTTGACTCGCCTCAATAGGGACTCAAAGGGGAATTCCTTTTGCAAATTCTTGATGTCACATACTTAATGTGTGTGTGTGTGTGTGTGTGTGTGTGCGTGTGTGTGTGTGTGCATGCGCACATGTTCTTGTGACTGATAACCTGTTTCTATTTTATATGTAGGTTTTATATGTAAGGACAGTTGACATCACACTGTGCGTGACACTTTGGCACTGTGTACATACACAAGTTACTGTTGTGAGAATAAAGTGAGCATGTGTGAGTATGTGTGTCCTGAGTAGGCGAACAGGAGGTGAATCTCGTCAGATAAAGCCTGCTGCAGCTCATCAATCACCAACCCCCTCCTCCCCCACCCCCCGGACAGCCAGTCAGGGCGAGTCCGTTCCAGATGTGTACATGCTTAATTATTTGTTGTGTAATTAGTTTGTGAAATGTCACCAAATGTCAGGTTTGCCAGGCAGCAAGGTGATATTGAGCAACTGAGCCAAGCGTCAGAGAGAATTCTCTGTAGAGGTTTACTATATGATGCTATGGGAGAGGCTGGGAGAAGGCTGCTATGAAGGTCTGGGGGTCTTCCCAACCTGTTGAAAGACTAGATGGTCTGCTAGGGCCATTATGCTGTATGCTAACAAAGCAGCCAGACTGCTGAAGAAGGCTGTCATCATTGTAATGTTTACCAGTGGATACTGACAGCTTCTTATGTTAATGCTAATGTGTGTTAGCAACAAAATGACAGAAAGATTATGGTCCCAATTATAGAAGGTTTGCAGTAGAGTTTAAGATGCTACCTTACCGTTTTTCAGGAAGGTATAGCACATTTGTTATAATATAGATCCAAACAGTACATAATGTCTGCTTGAACCAATCTAGCTTGTTTTGTTGAAACATGTTATTTTTATACAGTATGTATTATTTTAAAATCATTGCTTGTTTAAGATCACACATCCACACACTGAATATTTTGTGTGCCTCTAATCAAAGACTGGTGACAAATTGACTAGGATTTCAGCCTCTGTGTTCAAATAAATCATGCCAACATGTCCATTCAGTGGCTGGTGTAACACCAACACCGTAAAAAGCCTGAACAGGCCAGAACAGGAAGCTGACACTGCTGCTGATATAATGTGCCAGTGCTGATATTATATTATGCGAATGGTTGTAGAAACAAACCATTTGGGCCTGATTGAAAACCCCATCAATGGAATGGGACAGACAAAGAGGAATCCTGTGCCGTTTGGTGCCTTTGTACTTGTTTTAAATTCAGCTGTTATCTGGAATGTACCAGATGTCCACTGTACACAAAAAAAGCGTCTGCCTCTCCCAAACCTGATCCTGGTGTTTGTGCTGAGTGAAGTGGGACTAGGCAAGAACAGGGCCCCCGGCCCCCGGGGCCCGGGGCTGTCTGCTGGCCCCTGGGACGACGCTGATGGACAGCAATGTATAGCAGCAAAGCAACAGGCTGGCAGTCACACTGGGCCATGAATGAGTCTGAAAGAAACGGGAAGGGGATGTGTGTGTGTGCATGTGTGCGTGTGCGTGTGGTGTGCATGAAAAAGCCTGTGTTGAATGTCTGAGTGGGGCACTCAGGAAACCCATATAAATATAGCCATGACCAAACTGTTCTGCATGTGCACACACATATGGACATATCTGGCCAAATCCAGCTCTTGAAGAGACTGATAACCCTGAGACTATGATGGTAGACACTTTAAAGTAGAGGCTTATCTAAATACGCTATGAACAATTGCCCTCTGACATAAGAGCCACCCCACTCACCACAGTCAATAACACCTGAATCTCCATGTAGGGTTAATGTTGGTCAATATGGTCTGCAAACATGTCCGTCAAAATTTGTCACTTCAAACCGCCAACAAATGTGAACTCTCATAATGTGAATGTGAGTGCATGTTTGTGCACGTGTCAATACTCTTTTCTTGGTGCTCGTTTTCCTGTCGATGTGTGTTTGTTCACACTTCATTTGATGCGGTTATCTTGCATTAGCCACAGCTTTCCTTCATGTCTGTAGCTAGTGCTCTGTGGAGCCCCCAGGTCACAGCCCCCCTCGCCTCCCCCACCCCCCTCACTAAACGACTTAACTAAACTAATGAATTAGCCAATTAATCAGAGCAGGCCCTGTCCCTGCCATGAGAGCTTGTGTATACAAGCAGACTGCCCCTTTGACCTCCAGAAACCCCCAGGGTTGCTCCTGCCTGCCTCAGTGCGTAACATTTAATAAATATCATTTCAAGACTATATTAATTCCCACATAGCCATCCATAAGTAATTAGTAACACTTACTGTATGCATTGCTGCCTGTCAATGTATATCCACTGTGCATGTGTTTGTGTGCGTTGTGTGTTAGAATGTATGATGTAGCCTTGTGGATCTGTGTGTTTGCACTTAATACATTTAAACCAACTCCAATTCAGCCACTTCCTCATACTGTCAGTTTTATCTCTAGATGCTGGGGGCAAAAATAATTTGTGCCAGAGTAAAATAAGTGAAAATAATAGAGAACTATCAAGACCATTTATTTTTTGCTCCCCCATTTATTCCTCAATTCCTAAGTGAGCTTTATCTACTCCAACACATCGCAAACATGCACCCTCCTTTTATATTTTGCCACACTCAAACTTTTCATTTTCGGACAGATTGAGGCACCCTATTTAACTCTTATTCATCTGTGCCTGCAGGGGAACTGACGTTGCAGTCAATAAAAGCGTGAGCCCGTCTCCGAGAGCTTCTTCCCTCTTCCCTTTGTGTGCAAAGTGGCAGCCGTGAATTTAATGGAGGGAGAATGTTGTGATTGCTTAATGGCTTCCCAGGCAGCCGCGGACGGGAGAATTAAATTCCGCATCTGCTTTCCAAGGCGTTAATCTCCTCTCCTCACATTCCGCCTGTTATGATGTGCACACAAGAGATAATGTTTAAACCGACTAAAGCAGGGTAAACCGGCGCAGGCTGCTATTGGCTTTATAATTACATAATTAACTTTTTGTCTCTAATCGTTACGGAGGTAATGGCGCTGCTAAAACGGGGGGCCTCTGCTGAGCAGAAAACCCAAATCAAAAATCAATAATCCATAGAATGCCATTAAGAGCTGGAGCCTGAATCACAGGAGAGACAGACGAGGTAGGGGGAGAGAGAGAGAGAGAGAGAGAGAGAGAGAGAGAGAGAGAGAGAGAGAGAGAGAGAGAGAGAGGGCAGAGGAGCGCTGTCTCCCATCCTCTTCTCTGTGCGGTAAATGAATCTCATTTGCAGTGTTATCTGTGGGAGAGGAGACCCACAGCTGTGCAGAGTGTCAGGCTCTTCCAGGTGCACAGAGAGAGAGAGAGAGAGAGAGAGAGAGAGAGAGAGAGACAAGCGCCTCCATAAATTACACCTGGCCTCCCAACGCCACTATTGTAGGGCGACTGACCCGCTCAAAATGAATTTCGTTCACCACAGATCCCTCCTTATTTCTAATTTACATTGTGTCTGAAAAATTATATCATAAAAAAGATGAATGTACTAATTACCTCTCCTCTTATCTCTTCCTCTCCCAGCGCTCACCCTGCTGGACCGGCTCCTCGCAGGATGTAAGTACGTCACTTATTTCATTGTGACAGGCGTAATGTATTCACAAAGGTGTGCCATAAATACAGGCGTTCGGGTTGGCTACCTTACACTCACACAGTGGGCCTCCAAGTGCTGTGCCCGCTTAAATGAATGGTGAATTGACAAACATTTCCAGAGCCAAATTACCCCCAGTGTCACTGTGAAATTAGGTTCTTGACCTGGGCTCTGATGCATGCTTATCTTTCTACATATTTTCCCCATCGATTTTCATGCATGGCATCTCTCCGTGCCACCACTCGATGAGCCTTCCTATGAGAAAGGGGTTAGGGGTATTTTAATACACCTGTGAAATGAGACTCGTCATGAATATGCTAAAGTTGAGCTGTCACAGCATTCAGAGTGATATGCCCTCACTTCTCCCAGACAGGCCAATAGGGATATATCTGACAAATAGAGGACCTAGGCTTATGCTGCCTGCCAGGGACATTTTAACAAATAGGCTTATTAACAGTTCAAGGGCCAAGGACAACTGCAAGGTTATGCAACTATGTGGAGGTATAAGGCAGGAGAGAGCTGATTGCCTGCATGTTCCTGTCTCATCTAAACACAGCCTTCTGAGTCCCCAATAACCGTCGTCAGGGAAATGTTTATGTCTCCTCACCTTGGGATGAACTTGTATTTTACCTGTCAACATCTGTTTGCGTAAGATTTCACCTAAGTAATGGCTTTGACTTTGTGTGTTGAGTCTAACAGCTTTTTTCTTCCACCGTATGTCTGCTGGGCTCTTTTACCACCCACGGTCATCGTTTCACTGTTCTGTGACTCCGAGCTTTGGAGTTGACCCACTGACCCGTCTCTAAGACCCCAATAAGCATTATTTCCCAACTCACCTGAAACCCCAGCATGGTCAGTCATATAATGGTAATTCACCAAGGTCACAGTGGCTAACCGACATTACAACAAACCTCCCAAGAGTCTACCAGCATTAATATTCTGATAAGGTCATGTTCAAAGAAAAACATACTTTATTATTATTAATTTCATATATTTTGTGTACGGTAGCTGTGATATACGATGCATGTTGTGGCCTGGCTTTTCTTTCATTGTCCTTGTGCTGTACAGTACATTGTTGTAAAAGTGCTCTGAACTTAAACCTCCTCTCCAACTAAGACCAGTCCTGTAGATATATTATACTTTGCCATTTTGATGCATAATATTTGTTTGTGACTTATTTTGTTCTAAAGCAGACAATCTGGGCCTTCTTATTTTCACCTCTTCAGCTTCTGAAGGAGAATGGAGCTTGGCATGACGAACACACCATTACCTTTGGTGTCACACTTGGCATTTGTTTCAAGTTCTTTCAGGCACAAAGGCTATATCTCCAGCAGTAAAAGCCTGTGTGAAATGCTTTGCTTAACCTGCTGACACAAAGGAACCACTTAAGCATTTTCCCCTTTCATCTCCTACAAGTGCAATGACTCACTTTCCTTTCGGGATCAATACTGGGAGGAAGCTAGTGACCTAAGATAACCGCAGCAAAAGGACACATGCAGCATACAGTACAGCGGTGTAGTGTGCACATACATCAACTGTGAGTTGTGTGCACGTCTCGTCACGGTGATTCTTTTACTTGAAATGCTCCTTTCCATTGAACTTACTATACAGATGGTGAGCCTCTTCAAGCTAGTTTGCTAGTTAGTTAGGGAGATATTTATTTATTCCACAATTATAATTGATTTACATGAATTACTATTATCTATGAAAGACAGTGAAAGACAGTGAGTAAAGATTTTAGAGAATGGTTGATTTCAACCAGGTCCTCCCCAAAGCAGCTGTGGACCCATATATACAGTAGAACTATTGTATGTTGGAGGGGAATCATGGCCTGGTGCTTGCAGTGATGGAGACTGGACTGGGTGTGTTGTTGAGACATGGTCCACCCTCAACACTGCCTGCCTGGATGTCTGCAGGGCGTGCAGGGCCACCTGGCCGGAGAAGGCAGCGTCGGTGATTAATGCTGCCTGTTTAGGGTGCTGTCATCGGGGGAGATGGACGAGGACTCAGGATGATGGATGGGGGTGGGAGTGGGGAGGACGATAAGACACGGCCCATGAATCTGTTCTACATCACCGGCTGCTTTGATCACTGACAGAAGTTCAGAGATGGGCCTGTGCATCTGTCCAAACAAACAAAAGCCTCTTCCCTCCCAAAACAATCCTCTACACCACAAACCACACCCCCCAAGCCTAAAACCATGCCTCGCAGGTTAGCCCCCCTCGCTCACACTCAGGGAGGGAGAGACAGGGAAAGATGGAGTATGAAGCAGAGAAACTAGATAGAGAGAGGGCACAAGAGAGCAAAGCACCCATAAGTGGGATTTGGAGACTGTGAACCATGGCAGCGTGGTTTAAAGCCCCCTGAATGGAGTCCTTGTCCGCAATGACAGATTTGGCAGATAAGAGATGATCCATGAAAGCCGATCGGTGCGCTGACAGCAGGAGAGAAGCCTTGGCCCGGCCAGAGAGGCACATTACTGTGGGCAAACGCAGCTGTCAGGGCCAAGCGGGGCCCTGGGCTCTCTGTCGAGCCACCAGGCTGACGTCACGCAGAGCGCCAGGTCCTCTGGTCATCCTACACTGCATTCCTGCAATGAAACGCTCACAGGCCGCAATCTGGCACAACTTCATTTCACTGTGTCTGTCCCAGCTGACAGGTGTTGAAGTTAGCCCATCTCAGACATTCTCTGACATATTGACAATGTGTTGTGGAACGCAAGGGAGGGGGGGTGGGGGTTGTGCGGAGTGAAGGCTTTTTGACAGATAGAGCGTAAAAGATTAGGACAGGATTTATTCTCAAGCAATGTGCAGGAGCAGCAGTTATCGGGACTCGCAGTGTCCCAACGACGTTCGAATAATCTTTAAGCGCTGGCCTCTGGACAGACAGGCAGGCAGACAGACAGATGTACGGTGTGGACAGCAGGGAGAAATAGATCCATGCAGTGTGTTAAACAGGAGACTTTCATGTACAGCCCCTGCTGAACACATAGCTGCACATTGCTAATTCCACAGCCTCTAAAGAAAATGACCCCATCTACCAATGTAGCTAGTGAGTCCCTCAAGGATATGAAAGGCAGTAATAAGCCATTTAATTTATACTTTAAATTATTTTATGCTCAATAGACACACTCTAGGTCCTTATTGCTATTTAAATGATTACTTTCCCCAAATTATTCTAATCCATTGTCAGAGGAAACATACATCCTTATTTGAACCGCTAAATAGAGCTAAAAGGCTTTCTTTCATTTTGGCTTCCATTTAATTATATTAGCTCGGTAATGGATATCACACTAATGGTGAATTATTTTTCATAAAAATACTGCTTTACAATTTAATTGTTTGCAGTTACATTTGTTTGTTTTGTTGGTGCATATCTTTAGTGGCAATGTGTAATGTTGGCCACAAGGGGTACGCTCCGCATACAAACTACATGCTGTGTTCATGTTCATGTAAGTGTGGGGTGGGTTTGTGGGGTGGGTTAATGCCCAATTTTTCCACTTCTTTTAAGCCACAATTGAAACAGAATGTCCCTATATGGCCCTGCAAGACTAATCTGGCAAGATGTAAATGTATATCATACATACAGTATAGGGAGACACTGCCCAAAACAGGAAGTTTGAAGATGCTTATGGAATCGCATACTGTAATAGACATCGCCAGTCGCGTCGTCACAGTTCGAAGTCAGGAGCACTTTCGAGTCTAAAGTTAAAAAGTGAATAGGATCACAGAGTGGCATTTTTCTTATCGTTTCGTTTTGGGTTATGCCATGCTCCGGTTTTATTCAGTGCTAATAAATTGAGCTTTTGGCGTACATTTAATATATTTTAAAGTCTTCGTTTTCAAGTTATATGCTGTTTGCTAACTGCAAGAGTAAAAAGTCAACAACCAGTGCAGGTATTATTTTATAGGTATTTTCATAGTGTCACTATAATAAATAAATCATTGTATACTGTATATATTTTAGTGTTGTAATTACTAATATACGTAGCTATGGTACTGTAACATCACAGCCTGGCCTTTTACATTTCCTGTTGAGTGATCCTGTAATGGGAGACATATTCTATATACGCTGGAGCAATACCAAAATGCTTACTTTGACTACTTAGCGTCTTGAAATGTGGAAACACCATTATTTTCCAGTGGGAATATGTGTCTTTGACAAAACTAGTAAGTTTTAAACATATGAGTTAATCACAGACCGTGGTAGGGAAGAATATTGAAAACGCCATTCATTCATGCTTAGACCCAGAAGTACTTATATGGGCATAATGACGTACGACTGGCGAGGTCTATGATACTCAACATATTGAACACCTTGAGCACAGCAGGGAAGAAGACAGGAGCTGAGGCATATGTCATTTATTGGTCTGTAGCTCTGTGAGATAAAAGTTATGGTATCAGATCATAATATACTGTAGGTGTGACCTGCAGACTGAAACGAATGCTTTGGTCTTTGGTCTCATTTGATCTCATATCGCCTAGATTCCTGCTTCACTGTGTTCATGTCTAAATCCTGTCTCTCTGTTCCTCTCTGCTCTCTTCCTACACACATTAAAGCTGCATACATGAAAAGATTGGTGACCTTTTAATGAAAATGTCAAAGCTCTGTATTTCAGACTCCAAGCACCGTCTCCATGACACCTGAGCCTACGTCAGCCTCATCTACAAGGCTCATGACAGCTCCTGATGTCTTTCTCCTCTCTCTCCACTGACATCGGGGCCAGACCTTCTAGCCTGCATGTCCACTAGGAACATCGTTCCGAACACATTCTTAAATGCCTAGCTATTTCCAATACAAAGAAGCTATGCGTCCATGTTTCAGACAGCTCTGAGCTAAATGATGCAACAATACAGTCAAAATGTACTTGTGCTTATCTCACATGGACCAGCAGACTCTTGGCACAACAATGCACAACCAATCTATATGCATCATTTAGCTACCTGCAACTATCACACCATCTTACCATGGCACTGGACCAAATATGTACTCTAGATGATTTATACATATACATTTATACAACACATTATTCTTTGGCATGATGTGCTTAGCAAATGAAAATGTCTTTCTTTTTATATCTTCCCCTTTCTTCTCACTATTATCATGGGACTTCAAATGTTTCAATGTCTCCTTAAGACATTGACGTGTTCATTGAGTTACATGGGCGCCACCCGGAGCAGCGGCCATCTTTGTTAACCGTACCCCATCCTCACGTCACTTCAAGTCTTCTGGATCTATTTTTAGCACAGAGAAAAAGGTGTGAAGGCGAAGGTGTTCTTTAAGTAAGTGACAACCTGCCGACCGGCTATATTTGATGCTCACCAGATCAAAGCCTCACTGCAGGGCATGCTAATGTGAAGTCCACAGCAGTGATTATGGCTGTGCATGATTACCCCACAATGGCACTCCTATTAATCACATCACTCGTATTATTACAATTTGATTTGACTTGATGATGCCCACCCCCTCCATTCAGATCACAAGCTGTTCCCCCATTGCACCCCCCCCCCCCCTCGCTCTCATCACCATCATCGGGACATCTCCCAATAAAACTGTCAAGTGGGCCGACTGCTCTCCACAGTCAGTGGATGACATTTAAAAGGCTACAACATAACTGACAGTGTACTCACAGAGGGAGGGAGTGAAAGTGTAAAGGGGGAGATAGAGAGACAGAGGGGAAGAGAGAGAAAGAGGGTGAGAGGGGAATGCCCGTGTTAATACTTACAAATGCCTAATATCTCCCCAGCAGGTTCCAAGGCCAGACAAACTGGATAAATATTGAGATTCTTCCAAGCACATCAGCACGTGAAATAAAAGTGTTCCCTGTGCGGGCCCCATCGGGTAGCTCAGGCCTGTCTCTGCATATCACTGTCTAATTGTTGAGTGTGTTTAGTAAAACGCTCCCAGAACATCTAGCCTCACGCAGGCCCCACATCTACTGTATGAATAGTGTATGGCTCGCCTCATCGCTGCGTATTGAAATGTGTATGGATGAGCAATGATCCTATCCCTTGTGAAATACCACCATTATTTATTCAACAGGCTAATAGTGCTACATGTACTGTATGATACCATGGGTATGTGATGAATTGCTTGTTTGCACTGTATGCAACATTAGTGAAGAGAGCTCAGATGCAAAAAACTATCTAGAAATTTGCACAATTAATTTGTTTAAAAAAATGTTATCGACTCCCAGCCCTATTATATATACAGTATATATATATATATATATATATATATATATATTCAAATGCAAATACATCCATCGGAAAAAACGTAGCAATTACCAAATTAAAACAGCAATATTTATTAGGTTTACATATTTAGGTTCACTCATTTCACCTTTATTACATAAAAGGCTGTGTGTCATAAAAGTAAAATCTTCCAAAAACGTAACAAATGAAAGCTTTGGATATGGAGGGGATGTCTTGGATGACACACCTCTTCAACATCGCGTGGAAGTCGGGGACAGTGCCAAAGGAGTGGCAGACTGGGGTGGTGGTTGCCCTTTTCAGAAAGTGGGACCAGAGAGTGTGTGCCTATTACAGTGGTATCACACTACTCCCTGGTAAATTCTTCTACAATGTGCTGGAGAGGAGGGTTCAACCGATTGTCAAACCTCAGATTGAAGAAGAACAATGCGGATTCCATCCTGATTGTGGAACAACGGACCAGCTCTTTACTCTCGCAAGGATCCTGCAGGGAGCCTGGGAGTATGCCCTTCCGGTCTACATGTGTTTTGTGGATCTGGAGAAGGCGTATGACTGGGTCCCCCAGGAGATTCTGTGGGAGGTGCTGCGGGGAGAGGGGGTCCCTTTTAAGGGAAATCCAATCCATGTATGCCCAAAGCGAGAGCTGTATACAGATTCTCGGCAGTAAGTCGGACTCTTTTCAGGTGGGGGTTGGTCTCCGCCAGGGCTGCGTTTTTTCACCAATCCTGTTTGTGATATTCATGGAAAGGATATCGAGGCGTAGTCGTGGTGGGGAGGGGTTGCGGTTCGGTGACCTGGGGATCTCATCGCTTTTTGCAGATGATGTGGTCCTGATGGCATCATCGGTCCGTGACCTCCAGCACTCACTGGATCGGTTCGCAGCTGAGTGTGAAGCGACTGGGATAAGGTTAGCACCGCTAAATATGAGGCCATGGTTCTCAGCAGTAAACCGATGGCATGCCTACTCCGGTTAGGGAATGAGTCCTTACCCCAAGTGAAGGAGTTTAAGTACCTCGGGGTCTTGTTCGAGAGTGAGGGGACATTGGAGTGGGAGAATGGCCGGAGAATCGGAGCAGCAGGAGCGGTATTACAATCACTTTACAGCACCATTGTGACGAAAAGAGTGCTGAGCCGGAAGGCAAAGCTCTCGATTTTCCAGGCAATTTTCTTTCCTACCCTCACCTATTGTCATGAAGGGTGGGTCATGACCGAAAGAATGAGATCTCGGGTAAATGGCCAAAATTCAGCCAAAATTTGTTTTCTCAGGAGGGTGACGGGCGTCTTCCTTCGAGATAAGGTGAGAAGCTCGGCAATCCGTGAGGAACTCGGAGTAGAGCCGCTGCTCGAAAGGAGCCAGTTGAGGTGGTACGGGCATCTGGTAAGGATGCCCACTGGGCGCCTCCCTCGGGAGGTGTTCCAGGCACCTCCAGCTGGGAAGAGGCCTCAGGGAAGACCCAGGACTAGGTGGAGAGATTATATTTCCACATTGGCCTGGAAACGCCTTGGGATTCCCCAGTCAGAGCTGGATAATGTGGCTTGAAAATAGAAGTTTAGGGTCCCCTGCTGGAGCTGCTGCCCCCACGACCCGACAACAGATAAGCAGATGAAGATGGATGGATGGATAATGGGAGAGGAATATCAGGGATCGATTGAGAAAATACATCAGGCCAGATTCAAACCCAGGCCCATATGGTCAGAGATACGCTATTACTCGTGCCACTGCTCCAGACTGAAAATAGCCTGGTAGTTTGCTGCTATATTAATGTTTAAAATATCATATAGACACATTTTAAATCACCAACAATTTGGAACACTAAACAGATGATCACTTATAGCTTAATTTTGAAGATAATGGGAATAGATACCCAATGCAAGCAGGTGTTACATCTGCTGCAAGTATTTAGGGAGAGCTAGGGTAGCTGTGACGTCGTCACGCAGAATGACATGGGACAGAAAATTCTGCACATGACGCGGCAGTAATTGTTTACATGTAGTTGATAGTGTAGCTGAAGCCAACTAGCATAGCTGGTTAATCAACATTAACATCCATTGTTTGGATCAGAAGTCTGGAAAGTAATACACTGAGAGTCAAGACCACATTCAAAATGGCAGACGGGCAGCACACTAGCACACACACAGACAGAACCGATTACGGTACAACATTCTATCCTGTATGTAACCTCACTAGTCGTGTCAATAATACCTGGCTATATTGTATGTCTACATACTGTACCACTGCCGTTTGGTCCAAAGCGCCATCAGGAAACTTTAAATGAAAACTTTCTTGTAAAACTCTACAATTGTAGTGCATGATCTGACAGACATCTAGCACCTTATTAAGCATGCTACTTCGCCACAATAGGAAGTAAAAAAACATTTTAAAAAGAGGAAATTCGAGAGAGAAAACGTGCTCCTGCAATTTGCATTAATGTTTTTTAATGTGTTAGACATTTCGAATTAATCAAAAATATTAAAGGGTCATTTTAGTCTTAACATGTCATTAAAGGATGTAGAGGCTTAATATAAACACATAAAAACTATGAAAATCAATTTCCATTTGAATCGCAAAATATTCCCTATATTTATTTCACTTTCTGTCTGTCCGGCGATTTTCTGGGTGGAGTTAACTCGAGCATGGGGACGTCATGCCGCTCCTGCCAATCCAATAAATTCACACACACACACAGACACACACATTCAAGGTCAAGGGTTAATGTCACACCCTGCACATATATCATGGAATCAAAACTGAACGTTGGAAAACAGGCCCATTTCAATAAGGAAAGCTGAAGGCTCCTACAATCTAATCAGATCTAATGACAGCCATGGCTTCAAACGAATAAAAAAAATATATACTGTATATATATTTAAATATATACTTTGTTAATTTTGTTGTCCTTATTGGGTGTGCATGTGTGTGTATATATATATATATATATATAAAAAATAGTGGCCTGGGCTAGGCTGATACATGGAATATGACCAGTATGGAATGGAATATTACACTGACCAGCCTCATATGTGGTTTAAAAAGTTTGTAATCACTAAGTAATGTTTAAATAATTCTGTTAGACATACTAAAAAAACAGTAAGGTGTTTTAACGTGTCAATAATGTGGTATATTATTAGACCAGCATTCTCACATGCAACTAAAGCCTAATATAGTTATTAGTTGTTAAAACTAATATTCATAACGTTAACATAAATAGCCTACAGTATGTTGACTTGGAACATTCCATCATTTGTTCATGTTTGTTATTCACATGTCAAGAAGACATGAGCCTGATTTACTGGTGAGATCGATTTGCATACTGTATTCTATTATTTTCTGTATTATAGTTCTCTGTGATATTCAGAATGATACATTTGTTATTATTTCCTTTAGAATACCTCTCACTGACAAGATACCATTGAAAATGTCACTGGATTTATTGAATTATGGGTGCAAAAGCTTGGTGTAGCAACAGTAACCAAGGGGAGCGAATTGGAGTTATGATGAAGGCACCAGAGAGAATATAATTTATTTCACACGTCTGCTGGCTAAACAAAAATCAGATTTATTAACATGCTACGCACTGGTCAGAGGATTTAAACCTCACATTTACATATTATTTGTATAAATACAACACCTGTTAAAAACAACACCAGTGATGTGTATCTTTTTTATTTGACCCAGGATCTAACCCGAAAAAAGAAAGAAACATAATATAACACAAAATATCACTCGCAAATCACTTTTTTTACAGGTCACCCATCGGATACCCACGGCTAACCGACCCAATGCAGGACTCTGACATGTACTGATTCAAATAAAAGGCCACCATGCAAAAACAAAGAAGAAACAGAAAAAGCATGTTTTCACTGTGAAGTCTAGAACAGTTAATAGCGAAAACATGGTGACGTGGGCGGTCACACAAAGCAACATCTAATGAAACCAAAAATACACATATCGGATATGAAGCTAATAATATGTTTCCAGTATTTGCCTTGTCCTGTTTAGAACAGGCTGTGGATTCTTCCACACCACAAAACCTGTGTCAGCAACCCCCAGAGATAGCAGGCTGCCCCACCCAGGCTTGGCAGGTCCAGTTAGAGTTGCGTGCGTCATATGCAGCCAGTCCAGGCCTGGATCCCAGGCAACGCCGGAGAACATCCTCCTCCCAGACAATGGGCCCAGCTTGCCATGCTAGACCCTCACAGCAGGCCTCTAGCACTCTGCATAGGGCAGGAAACTGCCCCAGTTGACCCTCTGCCCCCCTTACACACAACTACAGGAAGTCTGTCCAGTTAGTCTGTGTTCAGGACTGCAATAAGTTCCCCTCTGCTATTGTGAAAACATGCATACATCAATAGAGACATACAGTAGTAAGTCAATGAGACATACTGCAGATAAATGCTGTATAGGGCAAAACTATGTCAATGTATGCATATTTGAATTTTGCTCAGATATTGAGCATGTCTCTACTACATATGTAATATGGCGGTGGTTTAAAAGCACACAAATATCACAGTGCTACATTACAAACAATCTCTCTAATGAACATTTACATACATATGTGTATTTGAGCACGTAGGCCTACACACAATGTAACCAGTGAATAGTGCTATACCTATATCAAGCATGTATGCCCAAATAGTGTCACACATGTATTACATAATACAAGTTTGTATTCTCTAACAGTATTCTATAGCAGTGCTTCCAATTAAAGGCTTAACATGACATTAGCACAACTGCAGCAGAGATGTAAGATCATCAAGTTCAGCTACACTTCCGTATGTGACAAACTAGTGTTGGCACTAGCATTGCATCAGGTACTGTCAAAAGAGTAGTCATTCATAGCCGCTGGCCACAGTCAAACACACATTGTGTGGTGGATGAGGGATTAAAAACTAATGAAAAACGGCACAGACAATGGCACAGACTAGACAGAGCCCAGTTTCATTCAGCTGCTGTACTGTACTAAGAACTAAGAACATGTTCTTAGCTAGCTGCGGTAACAGTGACCTGTATGGTCACAATGCAAAACCTCTGTTTCGAGTTGTTTCCATCTTGCATACCCACACAACAATGCGTGCACACACACACACAAACACACACACACACACACACGCACACACACACACACACACACATACAAGGCCCCCGGTGTGTTTAATACACTCCCAAGCCTGTACAATTCACACCTATCAGCTCCTCAGAATGTCCAGACAGAATGGTCCATTTGGGATACAGATGGCACTTGTGGTTTAGCGTGGTGTAATTGGTGCACAACCATGGCACTGTGTGGGTATAGCTAGCAGCCTGACAGGGTGGGGCGGGGCGGGGCGGGCCGGGGGGGAGGGCACACAAACACATTTTGAATAAGAAGCTGGAGGTTAGATGGCTCAGCAGTAGCTTGTAGAGGAATCGAACGCCATTGAACGCAGAGACCATATGTTGTGTGTGTCTTACAGGGCCTGCATGTCTTTGTGTGTGGAGCTGGAGGGTCACATGGCTTTTTGTGTGGGGAGTTACGGTGCGACTGACACCGCCATTATAGATGAGTGCTGACAGCCGGTGGCATGGCCACAGACCGCGGGCTTGTAACTCAGGGTGTTAACACTGGCGGGACACAATAATCTGCCACTTGTAAAGCAGGTATCGGCCTGACAAAACCGCTATTGTCTCCGCATGCTAATGAGGAGTGGGGTGGGGTCGGGAATGAGATGCAGGGGCCGCCAGCCCCCAGGCCATGGCCTGCTTGAGTGTGGGGGCCGAGGGGGAGGGGTATTCTATCTGCTATCCTGCATCACTGAACACTCGAGAGTTGTCTTAAATCGTCACAATACAAATTAGCTAGGCTAAAGAAT
>JAODUH010000018.1:5823594-5850890 GCA_027564835.1 Typhlichthys subterraneus
TATGGGGGGCGGGGGCAGAACAGATGACAGGCCTGAAGATTTAAGTCAAACGTACAATAGCATTCTGTAATACTCCCCCCGTTTTGCTCTCTTCCATCAAGACCAGCGCTGAATGAATGAGGAGAGGGCCAAGCAGAAATGACGGTGGGTGGGTGGGAGGGGGGGGGTGGTGTTGTTTGTGTCCTCTAATGAAGCAGACGTAGGTGCAAGTCAATAGAGCAATTCATTAACAAATCAAAGTCCCAAGGGCCTGGCAGCGGGGGCTGCCATGGTGAAAGCCCTCCTCCAGAATGAGCGCCCATATGCTGGGGGTCAGGGGGACGCCCCCCTCCGCACTGTTTACCATTCAGCGTGCACACACACAGCCGTTAGGGTCACCGCTGGCCGACGCGTCCTGCACACACACAACACCATTTCCATATGCTGCATGGAAATAGATACGCCATTGGACCTCCCCGACTTCGCACGCACACACGCACACACACACACACACACACATGCGCGCACGCACGCACGCACACACCACACACACGTGAACGCACACACACACACACGCACACTAACCTAACCCCTAGGTCCGTACAAATATATATTTCTATTTTTCCTCAAACATTGCCTGTCTGGAGATTCTAAGGTGCGTGTGTGCGTGTGCATGTGTGTGTGTGTGTGTGTGTGTGTGTGTGTGTGTGCGTATGTGAGCTTGAGGTCGTCAAGGTTGTTGTTACTGATGTTCAACAACCAGCCCGACAAAGTCAAGAGCTCAAAACGCTGCTTCTTATTCCCATTTAGACTTTAGGCTTTTCTTCTCCCTCTCCCTCTCCATTTCTCTCTCTCTCTCACTCCCCCTGGTTCTTTCTATTCCTGCTCCCACCACCCCTTCCTGGCTTTAGTGTACCTTTCAGGGCCCTGGCAGGAGTGGCGTTGGTGTCGCCTGTATGGACGTGAGGGTGGTACTGATGGCAGCCTGTGAGCGTGAAGCCCTTTGAGGCGTCAGTGACCTGCTGAAGAGGATTCCAGGCCCAGGGCACTTCACATGACTCTTTCAAATCCACACAAATAAAGCTCTTTATGGCCTGAAAGTGGCCCCACAGAATGGGCGCTACAGAGTGCCATGAAAAGCCCAACACGATTGTCATGGATATTACACCACGCAGGCAACAACGGGCTGAAGAGACAAGTGTCGATCGCGAACAAAACTCTAGCAGACTTTTCCGCCAGGGAATGTTGACAGGCCGCTGAATGGGCTGTTTAACCCTTTGAAAGTGAATGGGGGCTCCCTGAAACAAATGCATTCTGATAGACTTTGTACGCGCTGGGACACAAAAAGTACACTAAGCCCTGCTAGGGAACCAGGCAGACGGCGAGAGACGAAAATAAGATTGGAAAGGTGGGAATGTGTTTGCGCCAGATTCCATCAACCCAGTTCCTCTATTTTCTGGCTCTGGGGTTTCTTTTTTGGAGCTCAGCAGAGGGATGATTTAAGCCTTGACTGGGCTGCTGCATCTATTCTGACTGAGCCCATTTAGAGTTCCAGACAGACAGTTTGTTCACAAGGGTATGCTCTGGTTTGATGGAGAATGTCGAACGTGAAGTGAAACGCTATACCTCAGGCACCCTGGCAGTCATTTACTCACCGAAAACTTTGCTTCTCTATCACCAACCAGGGGTATAATCCAGCCCTGAAATGCATTGTTTTTAGATTGTGTGTCGTTTATTTTGTTATGGAGGCAGTACCTCTGCCAAGCTGAACCTCTCGCTCGTACCAGTGCCCCAACCCTTCCTGTAAAAGTGACAGTGTAAGGAAATAATTTTAATGTCGTTTAAAAATGGTAATGAGTGCAAATGGAAATGCCTTCACTTTGTAATTAAACTTTGCTCTAAAACAGATATTGCTCCCGCTGGTTTAAAATTGGGGCATGTGACAATTATGAAGCTGTTAATTGCGAAACTGCTCAGCATTGCTAATTGTTCCACGGATGAGTAAGACGAGGCCCTGGCGGAGGTGCTCCATCAACGTGATGGCTGCTCGCCTAGCTGCCACAGCAGCACTCTGTTGCATCACCTGCGTGCAGCCATCCATATGCTACACCTTCCCAATGATCCATAACATGGCAGGCAGGCAGGCAGGCAGGCAGCCCGTGCATTTATATCCACCACTGTCTGCTCCATGGTGAGAGGCTGTTAGCTCCTACGAAGACTGAAGGCCTGTGTGAAGCTTGCCTGCTGCGGTGCAGGGATGCAAAGATGAAGGTGAGTAGAGTTTTAGGGAATTGGGTTGAGCTTAATTCGGTGCTCTGCTGGGTGGATGAAGGAAAGTTGAACCGTTCCGTCTTCATTTCTGGGCTTGCACAATATGAAACATATGTACCTCACTGGCGTGTTACATTCCAGTTGACAAGAGAGATTGGGTCTCCGTCCATCACGCGTACCAAAGGTGCCACTTATTAGATAGCGCATGTTCCAGTGTGCCAACATTCCAAACTCAACATGAGTTTCCTCCAGCAAACCGTTAGAGCTGAGCTGTCAGCATCCCGACTCCCTCTCACAGCCTCCTCATGGGGCAAAAAACTTCTCCAGCAGAGCTCCGGCGAGCTGACGATAATCATGAACTTTGGAAACTGCAATATGGGAGAAGAAAAATGTGCTTAGTTCAGCTCCTTCTTGTCACAGGGTGTAGCTGAGTGGGAGCAGACATGGCTGCCACTGTAGAAGCTGCTCAGTGTTGCTGTGTTTGTGTCAGGCAGACTTTCAGCGGGCCTTGTGACAGTGGGGACGTGTGAGGTGCATTGAGATGTTCTCGTTCTAGGAATACTGCCACAGCCGCTGTGAGACCAGCCAATTATGCCTTCGGCATGCAAATGTCTCGGCGAGTGAAGAGAGAGAGGGAGCGAGCGAGCTTCGAGAGAGATGTGAGAGAAAGTAAGAGAGAGAGCGAGAGAGAGAGAGAGAGAGAGGGAGAGAGAGAGGGAGAGAGAGAGAGAGCTACGACAAAGACACAATGAGGTCTGTGAAGGTTCTGTGTGAGCCCCGCTCAGCCTGAGACTGTTGTTTAATTGCCATGTTTACCCAGCGACTACATCCCATGTCATTAGCACAGAGTGTAGTGTCATTTGTGTTGTCACAGCACACCAGCGCTGTGGGGTCGTTACTGCTCGGCTGGCTTGAGGGGGAGAATCTGACATATTTTATGTGGGAAAAATCCTCATCCACTCTGTGGAGTTGTTTTGTCTGAGCCTTCAAACAGCCATGGGGCCAATTAATTTCTGACCAGTCCACGTCCCAGCGACTGCTGGTGCTTTTAATGGTCTGGTTAGCTATGGCTCACATGTCACAGCAGTATTTGATGAGATAGATAACCGGAGTCCTTTATAATGGGGTTACCATAATTGTTAAAAAAGGGGGGTTGGAGAAAGGAACATTGCAAACATGCTAGTATAACATTGTATGTATCCACAGCAATTAGTTACCTTAATGAAATAGTTTAATGAAATATTTATTAGTTAGTCAGTCTCTATGTTAATGTGAAGGTACAATGGTGTGATTAATAGCGTGCTAGTGCTATAGTGTAGTTGCAGGAGGAGAATGAGAGGCTTAATAATAAAGCGAGTGAGGAGCAGGCAGTGGCTCCCTGGCTGCCTGGTCAACACAGGTGGCAGATTCACAGGAAAGCGATCTAATTATGCTCCTGGTAACAATGCTTTGTCCGTACAGCATCTGACATGGCTATTGACAAAGGCCGCCACTGCATCCTAATCAGGAAACTAAATGCTGGGGAGCGCCCCAGAGCCCTGCCTTGGATAGTTTAGCCAGTCCACAGGACAGGACCGGGGCGAGAGTCCTCCTCACTGGCCCTGGCAAGACACTGCAGCCACCTGGTGAGAGCTCACTCTGCCATTGAGACTGAGCACAGGAGACAGACAGACAGACACAGACAGACAGACAGGCAGACAAACAGGCAGACATATAGGCAGGCAGACAGACAGGCAGGTAAACAGAGAGGCAGGCAGACAGACAGAGATGCAGATAGGTAAACAAACAGACATTAAGGTAGACAGGCAGGTAAGCAAACAGACAGACAGGCACACAGACAGACAGAAAGGCAGACAGACAGGCAGAAAGGCAGACAGACAGACCCTGCCTGCCTGTAGGGTCCACCAGCCTAACTAGAGGTCTGACAGGCTGCATCTGCGGCCTGCATAAGGAAGGTGACGGCATATTAG
This sequence comes from Typhlichthys subterraneus, assembly GCA_027564835.1. Classification (NCBI taxonomy): domain Eukaryota; kingdom Metazoa; phylum Chordata; class Actinopteri; order Percopsiformes; family Amblyopsidae; genus Typhlichthys; species Typhlichthys subterraneus. Next base: position 5,827,815 of record JAODUH010000018.1, read on the forward strand.
CGTCTGTCTCATTAGAAGACATCAGCCCACCTTGATGTCCGCTTGTGTTGCCCACCTCTGTGACAGCTCCTCGGCCAATGGGGAGCCATGGCGATGGGCAGGCAGGTGACAAGGGGACAGTACAGCAGGGAGGGACAGGGGTCAAATGTAAGACTGACCCCTGTCTCCGGGACGGTGATGACCTCGTTAGGGGCCCCTGACAAAGAGAGGAGCGCTGGGTGTCACTGCTGTCATGCTACATGCAGGTCAGCTGACATCACAGTCCCTCAAATACAGGAGCGGTCTGTTCTGCTGACACAGGCCTCTAATGAGCATCAAAGGCGCTGTCCCTTGCTGAGGCCATGACAATATCACATGCATAAATAGTCAGGGACATATGGGATTACAACAGAGCCAGAACGCCTCTGTAAGCCTGTGGTTTGAATGTCGTGGTTGTAAACTGAGGATCGAGGTGAATATTTGCAAATGTGCAATTTAATTTCTCAAGCATGTATTATTCCAAATGGTCACAAATATTTTAATACATGTTGTAAGCAATGCATTCTAAATACCCAGATACAGAATTATAATTATTAAATTGTACACATTTTACAAATCGTCACTTAGAACCACAAACCTCAATGTGCGACATTCAAATCATAATCTTATGAAGTTTTTGCACTATTCTAATCCCAAAGGGACATAGCTCTCTACAGCAGTATGGAAGAGACACAGAACCAGTAGCATGCCGCTTTATCATAACGTGAATCATAGAAAGTAATTTCTCAAGTCCAACAGCAAGCTGTAACTGCCACACACCACCTGAACCAGCAGATCTCACACATTTGGCTCTGTGCACATGGGGGGTCGCCAGGCATAAACAACTTATATATTTATCCACACAACTGTTATTCTGTAGAATAATATATCATCTCACAAAGTGGAACATCCTGGCAGCCATTTTGAGAACCACAGATGAGGCGTTCTGGGCTGCAACACCTGATGCTTGGACAGATATACAATGCCCTGGCATGGCCTCATCAGTATTCACAAGGGTCCCAGTGCAGCAGTATTACAGACCCTGGTTGCCAGCCGGGATATGAGGTTCCATCCTCCCTGGCAGGTCTCCAGAGCACTGCGTAAGTGCAACATGAATAGACTGATGATGCGGGGGTCACACGTCTGTGTGATCCAGTGATAACGAGGGGCTGGAGAAACCATCTATTAGCAATAATCCCTGACTCAGGAGACGCGCTGGCACACACACACACACACACACACAAAGGAGGTTATTCTGGCACTACACTCTGTGCGCAAAGGCACACAGACAACCAATGATGCACAGATGAACACACAACTGCGCATACACACACACACACACACACACAGAGAAATGCTTAAACATATAAATACACACATAAACACAAGCAGGCACACAAGTATACACAGGAACACCCACACAAAAGAATACACACACTTACAGGAACATAGAAGCTTAAAGAATACTCACGCATGCACACAGTGTTGAACTATTCATTCGTTACCACTATAACGTAATGTGAAATTATTCAGCATAATGTTGGATATATCTGCATTACTCTTGCATGGGATGTATTAGCATTACAAGCATTACAAGAACCAGAGCAAGCAGCTGAGACAAACAGAAAGATGATGCTTGTTTGTTTGTGTGAAGGGCTCTAGTGAAGGAATGCTGACCACAACCCCAATACAGACAACGTCAGACATTCTAGAGGGGTGATAGAGAAAATGACGTCTTTGCCTAACCCCATTTTTAATGTGTACTTAACATTCCCCTTTTACTTCTGTCACAGGGAGGTAAGCTTTCCATTTCCAAGCTTCTGTAACAATAATCATATAGCAATAAGCAGGTGGTGTCACACACACACACAAACACACACCCACAGACAGGTGCACACACTAGTATTGACACACACCTAAATGCATACACACAGCCACAAATGTATTTGCCTTGCCCTGCTGTCACAATCACAACATTTCAACCATCACTGATTCAGATTAGAAGCTGTCTGCGTTTTTAGTTGCAGCTACTGTTTACAAATGAGAGACTGGGGCGAAGAGAATGAACAAAACAACATCCTAATGATTGTTTATACAGCGAGAACATGAAGCAATTTTGGCTGATTATGGAGACAATGTCTGCCAATGACGCCATTGTTAGCTTACAGGCCACAACCAAAAAAAAAAAACAGCAACAACAAAGACTGATTGAGAACAAAGCATAGCCATCATCTTTTATTCATTACAAAAATGAAATTTTAACATTAGAAAATGCCTCATTATTGCCTTATTATATTGCATTAAATCTCTGCACTGTAGATTGATAGAGCGATAGCACTTTGATGAATATCAATATGTTTAGACAAGAGCCTGTGAAGACCTTCACCAAGGTCAAACCTCTGTGTTATGACAACAGAAGATGAGGTCAAAATGGAGGGGGAGACGAGCAATATTGGCTGAAAATCATTTTGATCTCAGATGGTTTACACAGCTTGTTGGGTAAACCATAAGTTGTTCTTTTGGGGGGGGCTATATGATTGCTTTTTATAGCAGATCACTATGACAGGCTGGTGGCATATAGAAGATAATAGAGCTCTTATTCATATACGACCTCCTGACAACCAAATGACATCACATCTAGCACGACATGTTTGCATTGTGTATTGATCATCTATCACTAGATAGACATGCTGTGGCATATGTGACAAATGCAATGCAGTTTATCAAGGGCCTGCATGGGCACTTATTTCACCTTTTTACTTTCAGGTCAAGTAGCTGGGAAACAAATATTTATGTGCAGGATACATTTATAATTAGATGCATTTATATTAAAACCTTGTGTGTTTGGTGAATAGTATTGCACAAGCATGAAATATGTTCAACTCTCTCGATTTATGTGGAGTAATACATGTATTTGATAGATTATTAGCAGTGTTCTTGAAACCCCTCAGTACATTCGGGTTAATTCATTTTAATGTACAGATCTTGCACATGTATTCCCATTGCTTAGATAACAATAAGGGAATGAACATCCAGAATGTTTATATTCTGTATGTCTAGAAACAGTATGGGGTGAATTGAGTTTGAGGAATAACAGCAGCACTTGAAGAAGAAACTCAGCAGAAGATTGTGTTTAATACAGTATGTACTAATGTATTTAAAACAATTGATACAATACAAACATTTATATGGCCTCATATATTCACATTTTACTGTAATTTCTGAAAGCAACATCTGCTTTCCAGCAGCTGAAAAACTTAAATGTCAATCAAAGTGAGGCGAGTGCTTCCTGACAAGTCGGAATAGTTTATTCAAATGGGTAGTGTGACCGAGAGCAGAGTACAGTAAACGTCTGAATACAGAATGAGGTATTTATGAGAGCCCAGGCTACGTCGCCCTCCATCCTAAAGAAGAATTACTCTCTCTCACACACACACACACACACACACACACATGCAGGCAGCGGAAAGTGGATAGGTTGACCTTTAAACTAAGGGGGGTCTACACACTTATACAAACACACACATTCCCCTCAACCGCACACAAACAAAAAGCCAATACGCATATGCATTTTCACACACATACAGTGCATACACAATATGTGCACACTCATCCCACCTCAACCAGGGGATGTTATCTTAAATAATTACCGGCCGCCTCTCCCAGTCCCTAGTGACTGGCTGTTGGCAAGGTATAAAGAGCCGAGCCACAGAGCTGTAGAGGAGACAGGTCAGGCTGCAGGAGGAGACACTGAGCCTGGTCTGTAGCCCTGGCAACAGCTCTTAATTAACCACCCAGGTATTCCCGAGCCTCACGGCCCACTGCCCGCCCGGCCATATGGCTGGAGCCGCGCCACAGCCAGAATTGCCAGGGGAAACACTGTATCAAAAAGACCTGGGCCTACATAAAGCTTGTGTAAATTATTTTTAATGGTTCCCGTCTGGCAGGAGAGCGTGTTTGTCATCTCAAAACGATGGGCCGGACGATTTATTTACCCTTGACCTCTCGCCACCTCCTTACCACTTGACCCTGCCTGCTGTCGTGACAGTCTTCCTGATGGTATAGTGCATGACACACACACACACACGTATTACATGGTCATAACAAGACGTGTATTACATTAACACATGCTCATGGGCACCCCCATCCACATGCCAGCACCTTTGTTACTAAGCTGTATTTTTCAAGCAACTAAAATATGAATGTTTAAATTTACAGTATTATTAAAAGGCAACTGACAGAAGACAATATATCAACAGTATTTTTAATGGACAAATGGTTACAGGACACAATAAAGTATATCAACATTAAGCATGTGTCATTGTATTGTTTATTTGTGGTGATTTATATTTAGCTGCACTCTTCAACCTCTCACACTGCTTAAATTGGCAGCCATGTTGTCTCTGCCTTTAGTTCAGTGAAGAAGAGCAGGTAGTAAACACTATGATTTGGCCTCAGCTCTGCAATTACATCATTTGTTGTTCTCATGGTCCCTCGTCATTTCATGAGTGAGCATCTCTAAAGGGGATGAAATTGTGTCTAAATTGGTTCCATGCCTCCTCTTTCTTTACTCGCATGCCCTCCTTTTCCTTGTGCCAGTGCACACATCCCTTCTTCCCCACCGACCCGCCCCTCTCCCTCTAACAGTTTGGATAGCAAATTGTCCCGTGGGGACAGGGGGGAGGAGTAAGAGGATAAGGTATGGTTCATTGCTGTTATTTTTTTGACCATCATTCTTGTACAAGGATGTTGTTATGAACCGTGTTGGTCAGTCTCTGAGGTGACTCAGAACGGCTGGCCTTCCCTTCCCCTCGCCTGGTGGCCAATCACAATATGTCGGGAACACGGGACATTTCCACGGCCTCACTCCCCCCTCCCCGAGTCTCACGGCAGGCTATTGGCGGGCTGTTTTCTGAAGGAAGTGGCTCACAGTCTGGTCAGCACGACCTCACATCTGCCCCGCTAATGAGAAGGCTGGCCGCTGCCCAACTCACCTCCTGGAACACCGGCCCGGCGTAGGCAGGTCACGTCCTCCAAGGAGACCCGGCAACAATACACACACACACTCACACGTTCACATGCACGCATGCACAAACACACACACGCACAATATACAAACTGAAACAGTGAGACAGTGACATGAGTACATGTGTGCATGCACTGTACTCATGTGCACATCCATGTATAGTGAAGACCAACAGACACACAGAAATGCGAAAGCACATTCATGTGCTTGCGCTTTTAGCACGTACAATACTCACACAATACCTTTCTTTCCCATAACATCTATTGTTCTCTCTCTCTCTCTCTCTCTCTCTCTCTCTCTCTCTCTCTAGCTCTCTCTCTCTCACACACACACACACACGTGTACAGGCCACATATCTCATGCAAACACAGGTCATAAAACTCAAACAAACCCTCACAAACAAACACATAAGCTTCAGACACTCCTTAAGCCCAATCTCATCTTAATGACTTGGCGGATGCAGAGAGCCACACACACAGAGTGTGGCTGAGTAGTAATGAAAGCATAATTGCCACCATAGATCCAGCACATAGTGAAAATAATACAAGCACGCATTCATGCATTTAACCACGCCATCAGTCCTCGCTCTTGACGCTACTGGAGTCATTATGGGAATATATTTTTATTGTGTTTTCTGAAAGCCATAGCCAATGAATCACACTACCAGGCCTGTGTTGCCAAACAGAGTCTGTTTATTAATGTGACGCCAATCCAGTTTAATGTACCTGCAATCTGAAATGGCTTCAAAATGCCTGATTGGCAGTTATTACACCTTGGGCCAATGAGAGGGTGACAGAGGGAGCTCTTTAATGGCCACACACACACACTAGCGAAGGGAGTGAAATATCTCCATGCCAGGCTAATCTCAACTGCCCTTAAACAGAGGCTCCTTGAACACACATGCAGTGTGTGTGTTTGTGTATAACAAATACTTTAGAAAGTAATCTTTCCCTCTGTGTCACTGGATTTCACTTAGATTCTATGACAGAGCTCTTTGAGAGAGCTCACGCAATAAATATGTTTGCCATGCCTGCTTATACACAGGGAGAAGACCAGAATCCATTGTGCCTCCCTTGGTGCTTAGTGTTAACTCCCCAGGGCTTGTGACCCCTCCTCCCATAGCTTCACTAACACCAGGTGGGGTGCTGGGGCCAGGCCGACAGGCACACCATTAGAGGGCCCTTGGCCTTGTTTGGCTGGGATGTTACAGAGGGTAAAACAAATAGCAGGAGAGAAATGCAATACGGACAGAAACTACAGCAAGTATTCTCACACAAAGGCTTTTTAAGATTTGGAGTTTGACGTAATCTTACAAGGAGCATGTGGGGCTTCTTTGAAGTCAAGAGAGGTGCTTCATTAATTGTCCACACCTGTCCCCAATCCCTGTGAGACCCGTGACCCACACCCACACCAATATCTCCCCTAAAGACAGCTCTAAAACCAGCAATGCCTCAACAATACCATACTGTAGTGCATGGTGGATTGTCTTTCATTCAAAGAATAGTACAGCTCCATACATTTGTATTGCTAGTCTTGTTTTAAGCTGCATAGCAAATGTGGAAACAGATATTCATCGCCAATGCTAACCCAGGAATGAGAGAAGGCTCATTCTGAGGTCAGTAAAAACTAGGCCCTGTGTTGTTTGTCTCTTACCATAGGCATTTACATCAACATTTTGACAGGAGCCAGCTTCTATCAAAGCATACTGTCCAAAAGCCAAGGCATTGTCTCAGACTCACCACTTAAAGTAATGCATCTTTGGCAAATGACTATAGAGAGAAAACATTTCCCTTTGAAATGGCTGTTAAGACACAATAGCCTGGAACATGGAACACGGACATGGAATTATGCAAGTGGTTCAGAATCTCTATAATGGGTAAGCACAGACAGCCAGAGCCTTAAGAAACTCTGGCAATGCATGTAGCTTCTTGTTCCAAGCCTCTCTTTGTCACACTGTTTCCAACATGCAATGGTTTAGCAGGACTGCAAGTGATATTGTTTCATGTCAAAAAACCTATAGCGTAAAGCCAACAGTATGTGTGCTTATAACCAAAGTTAAAACCAAAGGCTATGCAGTACATTCTGAATGTAAAGTATGTAATAACATCACAGTCATTGGCCCAAAACAACACTAACTGGCACACTGCTGTAAATGTGTTATTTTAACAAATGTGTGTTTTTTCACAGTGTTCATTTTACATGAAAGTGAACTGGGTACCACTTAGAAAAGCAGGTTGCTCAAGCTCAGCCTATTGCCACACTAGCTACTCCTGCTGGGAGGTGAGTCTGCAGTGACCACCCCTTATATGCATACATTCCCTGTCTTTGCAATTCGCAGGGTGACATGTAGGTTGCTAGCTGACTAGGCCCAGTATTAGTGTTGGGCTTTTAACAGTAGTAGTTACCACTGCTAGTGGGCCAAGTCAACGACCCACACAATAGCATTCTTAACAGCTATTTACCACTCATTAATTCAGGGCTCAAGTGTGTGTGTATTTAATATGAAAATAAAGGGGAGAGACCAGCTCTCTTACAGCCTCATCTTTACATACCACCTGGCCTAATTAAGAAATGTGCAAAAGTTCAAGAGGTATGAAGACCAGCCTATTGACCTTATCGTCACTGTTGACTAGGGAGGGGTAGCAGGCAAAGGACAGGGTGGATGGGGGGCATTTATAAGTGGCACTGGCAGCAGACATGAGAAGAGATCATTTTTAATAAGTGGTCCCATTATGGCTTTTTAAAAGAGTGACTTTCACTCAGACTAGTCTGTGTCATGGTAATTGAGCCTAGGTGAAGCATCTGGGGCACTGGTGTGTATGATCTAGGATTAAGACCACCGGGGGAAGCTGGCAGTACCTGTAGAGGAAAAGGATATGGTCAATGAACAAGGCTATTATAGGCACGACATTACTTTAGATATATAATATAGATAGGCCTTTAGCAGCATGTAAATCATACAGATTACTTAATTTTATGAATACAGGTTTATTGAATTACAGTTTCATTTATTGGTACAATTCTGAGACAGTTCAATTGATAATTTTAAGCCTCCCCCAAAGGCTGAAAAATAAAAAATAAAAGACTACAATTTTAAATCTACCAAAATAATGGTGAGGCAACATTCTAAATAATGTGAAATTGCAACTAGCGGCATTCAAATCTATAAGCCAAGTAGGTGCAAGTGCACAAGGCGTCTTTATTACAAGAAATAATCCCATTGGGCAGAAACAAAGGACTCTGGAGAAGTAGAATTACTGTATCTTCTGCGGATCACACAGCATTTAATCCAACACAACAACATACTGGAGAACTAGTCTCAATAATCACATAATGAAGGTGTTGAAATACCATTTGAACGGCCAGAGCATCCGTAGACACATCTGTAGAAATCAGATTGGAATCACATTTCAAACGCCCTTTAAATATGGTTTGGATACCGTTTGTTGTTTATAGCTGGTCAGACGTCAGAAAAATCATTGTGGATACAATTTAGATATACTGCATGCAAATAAATAGGTTACTGGCTGACAGTATGGCCTTTATCTCTCCGCATTTTGCCATAAAAACCAATTGTAAGTATTCTAAATAATCTTTTACAGCATCTGAACATGCCCATACAAGGAACAACATTGCTGTATAACGCCTGGGTGATGTGTGATGGTGCAGGAACACACGCTGGTCTCTCAGACTCACTTCCAAATAACACTTTATTGCCCAGATTAGATGATGTGGTGTTAGACAAACACTGATGATGATGACAGCTGAAGAGTGTTGCCGTGTAAACATTTCAACAGGAGCAGTGGACATAATAGTTTTATGATGGTGAGTGATCAATGCTTTGATAGGCAGCACTGGGTGGGTCTCAAACTATAATCCACTCCCCTGGTCCTTCTTTCACAAGCAGATACAACAAAACAGATACACAAATGGGAACATATTAGCCCAGATGTGCTTTTTTGTTGTTGGTGTGTGTATGTGTTTTGCCTTGGCACATGTATGAAATGTTCAGCTCTCTGCACTAAAAGCTGGGAAAATGAGCCTCTGTTAAATATTGCACATTTAATATTCATCAGCTTTCTATTAGAATATATGCACAGTCAAATCGTCAGGCTACGTGATCTATCGCTCTGCTAAATGATCGTGCCACACAGCACAGAGGGGGAAATTCATTACCGCTCAGGGCAATTTCCTCCCAAAACAAAAACATTTCATTCCAAAGAGAAAGCCAAATTAATACTGGCTTTGCATGAACCCGATTTTATTTGCCAAAGAACTGCCGCTTTCATACTCATTTCATCCGTTCGATGAAGAATGTAAGCTGAGTGTTGGGTAAAATGAGTTTCTTACAGGCAAACACACACACACACGCACGCACGCACAATACAATACAGCACATTTTCTCCATCACACAGAAGACAAATCTTTCCTATAAAATACACAAACATATACACACAGGTGTATACACTCACAGTAGAAGACACATACTGTATGCATTCAATCTTAAACACACACACCTCCACAAACACACACACACTTCTGCTACCTCGCTAAAAGCTTTTGTTTTCCACGCTGCCATGCATTTCAAACATCAAAGGGTCTGTAGTCTCACAGTTGACTTTGGATGAGCCTGTTTGACGTCACTGTGCTGTTGTGTCAAGATTTCACTTTAACGCTTTGTTTTTGCATTTGATAAGTTCACTTATCAAACTAAGAGAGAGGACAATGATTAAACATGTAAAGCATATCACACTGATTCTTCCTAATGAAAACACAGAAACATTCAACCTATTTATGTTATCACACACAGTCTTGGCTCAGCCCAGTGAATGGCTGTCTCAGTTAGACAAGACATCTTCTTTACATCTGCTCTTTCTAATTGTACAGAAGCTCATATATTCACTTTTAAAATGGTTGCGTCTGCTTCTGGTAGGGCACCAGTGTATGCATGCATGCATTTTAGTGCATGCAAACTTGCTTCGTTAATCTGAATGACTGTTCCATCGGCACTGCCTTCTCATTTTGTGTGGCTTGATTTATTCCCTTCCCTTATAATCAACTATTTGTTTATGGATTCAACATAAAAATGATGGTGGGTATAATGTGTGATGGATAGTGCGGCATGCTGCTATTTATTTGGCCATAAAGACTTGGAGGAAAGTCATCTAAAGGGGCAGCACCATGGACGGTAGGAAGGTCAGGGACACAGGAGAGGAAACAACCAGGGGGAGATGACAGCTCAACTGTTTGGTTGCTTTGAATAGCTGATGAACCCGTCAAGCCCTCCATCCAGTTTAATAAAAACAAAGGAGGCCTATTGACTGGAAGTGAAATATGCAGGCTGTTCCCGGTGCTGGCTATCCCAGAATGGAGCAATCATGTTTGACAACTTGCACTGCAAACCATTCAATCAGAAAAGTCTTATTTTGGTGAGTATTAAATGCATCCTCCTTTCCCGTGACAAGAGAGTTTATACAGCTATGGGTTATTATTGCAACCAATTGAATGGTGGCCCTCGTCTCCATAAATATGTTGAAATAATATGCATCTTGATAGAGTCAATTTATAGGGTCCTTGAGCAGTACGTGTGTGTTGGTGTTTTAGTCTGTAACACACAAGGGCATGTCTTTGTCATAAAGTCCTAGGTGTGTGTCTGTGAACATATCACATTTTATATCATATAGTACAAACTAGGTTTGCGGTACAGGGCTTTTGGCTTGGTACATGCATTGTATTGATGACATGTACTGCAGGAACAGTACACATGCACATTGGGCATCTGAAATAGAGGGCATGAGGAAGGGGGCGTCCCCTAGCCTGGATCCGCCCGACTATTGCTCTCATATCAGTTTGTTTTAGCTAGATTACAGTCTGGACACCCTAATCACATTAACATTTTCACAGCCACCCTGCTGGTGGGAAAACTGTGAATCAGGGTGTGTTAGTGAGATGACGTTGAAGTCAATCATGTTTCAAAATGGTGGTAGAGCTAGATGAAGTGATCAAAACAGTTGTAGAGCTGATTGGTTCAGCGCTGTCCAATTGTTTTCAAATGAACCAGAGGTCTATGCCAACTAGGAGGAAAAGACTGCAAACACTTCCCAATGGAGCATGGCCAGAACATATTCACTTTGTGAACATATTCACTTTGTGAATATGTTCTGGTTACACCAGGCTAGGCACACCCCTCATTGCCCCTAAAATTGTCAGACCCAGATGAGACTGGAATTAAGTTCAAAAGATGCCAAAAAAATAATTTCCATCTGTTAAACCATCCTGTCCTCCTCATATGTTCTCATGAAAGTTGATTGTAGAATGTGATTGTCAGCCACATCATGTAAAATAAGTAATCGTGATCAGCCAATCATATTGCTCAATTTCTAAGAGACAGGAATATTATCACAAACACTAGCTGCCAAAGCCAGCTATGGGCTTGTTTTGCTATAATAATGTGACAGTAGGCAAACTGAAAGCAACCTTATAGCAAAGCAAATTAAATTTGTTGAGGGCTGTTCTGTTCGCATATGAACCGACTTTTTAGCTTGCTAACACTACAAGCTGGCTCAAGAGATGTTACCATAATGTAGGCTGACCATAGGTCCTCTTTATCCCAGATATGTCCTCTTTTTTGGGACCTTACAACTATGTCCGGCTAGCATTTTTAAAATTGGCAAAAATATTTGGCTTTTGCTTTCATTGTGCGTGTGCATTTTTGAATTGAACTTAAGGTCCCACCATCTCAAACGTCACAATTGACCGAGCCCATGCTCCGCCCCTGTTCGTATGTCCTCCAATAACAGTTGAGCATTTTTTGACATTTAATCATTTGAACTGTTTGTCCAACTTACAGTAAGAAGTGGACAAGTGAAAGGGGCAAGCTTGGGATCAGTAAATTGGTTGTTCATGTAGCCAACACACAGGCCCTTCACGAGAAGGATACATAATACAGATTGTTAGCATGAACTACAAGCGAAACATGAAGCAGAATTTGTCACCTGCGCTGGCATGCACTAATTAAGGTGCGATCTAGAAGCACACACTGGAGCTAAAGGAGAGTGTCAAGGAAATTGCAAGGGGTGAGAACAAATTGGGCGGAAGTGACATTTTGGGTGAAACAGATATATATATCAAATTAAAGCTTTTGAGCTCTTTCTACTGCCAAAAGGGAATTCTTAATCAATTTGGAGTTATTCATTTAAAGCCAAGACTTACGCCCTTTTGGTATTGATAAATGCAAATTTAGAAAGAGAAATGCAACATTATCAATATTATTGATAAAAACAAATGAACCTCTCCTTTCAATGCCAAAGAGAAGATCCACCTCAACATTAAGCATGCATTGCAAGTATTGTGCGGTGCAGTCTGCACCATTGTGTTTGCGTTCCCATTTACAGAGCCAGCCATGGCTGTGTAGAAACAGGACAGCTAGCGGACAAGTAGTATAATTTGTATAATTATTTTAAATCTGTATTTATTATTTTGTATTTATTGTATTTTGTTATACCATGCAGAAATAAGACATAACACTTCTCTCCAAGTACATTAAAATACATTACTGTGATAATTTACATTCGTAAAGCCAAAATAAAGCTATTTGGCAATGTTCTGGTAACCCATTGGATATCGATAGCTTTTGGTCTGGCGATGATATACCTGGCAAGGAACAATATTTCTGACATTCTGATGAAGCCAGCTGATATCCAGGCCAAGTCTTCTGTGTGCAGGCCATTGTTTACAGTCTGATTAGCAAGATGCAGTTAGTGCAACTGTGATTGGTCAATAAGCTACTGTGACTACAAATAGAAACCAGGATGCATTCAATACCAAAAAATAGTGGCGTTGCCTACAGTTTCTGTATTTATATGAATATAAATGATCAATATACTAAGGATATTTACGTGATATAAAAAAGGCTGATTATTGAGGCTAAATAATAGATACAACTGCTATAGCTCCTGTGGATCTGAGCAAGTGGTATGTGTGTATGGTATATACTGTATGTTGTACTTGATATTGTAAGTAAAACATTGATGGTATAATGTGGCCAGTTTCGTCCACTGTATCCTCAACCTTCTGCCTTTACCAAATTAGTGAGAGAAAGCCAGTATATTAGCATACATACATGCACATGTAAATCCCCACTTGTACCCAGGCAAAACACACACACACACACGTAATACGTTCCTTTATGTACACAAAGCCGTTTGAGACAGAAACAGAACCAAACACAGACAGTTCCCCACCCATCCCACACCATGCCCCATAAGCCCCAGACATAATTCCAAGTAGCCTACAAAAAGTCTACTTGCACTTCTAAGTAATTTATAATATGCTTTACTCCAAGGTATTGCACAATCTCATTATCATTACATTTTTGCATATTTAACAACAGTTTTTAATTAGATGGTATTTTATTATTCATGCACATAATTTCAGGCACGCTCAGGCTGCGTGCTTTTCACGATGAAGACAGAAAGAGATTAGGTTGGAAAAAACAGACACTTTTTCAGAAATGAAACATTTTAGTTTGTAGTTTTTAACTGGCAAGTTATTTCACTCTCTACTCTGGTAATGGCTCTTTTAATTTAGCTAATAGCTATCATGTTGTGTACCTTTACGCATTTGCTAAATTCTTAGCTCTGGGAGTTGCTTCCCCATGCTGGAGCTGTTAGTAGTTTGGTATGCTTTGGCTTAACGCAGGGAGCATTTGCTGTGGCTACGCTCCTTGATGTATTATTAAAATTGGAAATGGACTCCAGGGACAGCATCTAGTTATGTGCTTTCATTTGCCGAATAAACCAAGCGTTGTTTTCATCTTTGCTCATGATTGTTAATGGCGTCGCTGATGAGAGGGGTGTGTGTGTGTGTTTTCTGCCGCTCCCTTTATCAGTGCAGGTCTGTTATTATGCGGGCCAAATAGGCAAGCTGCTGATTTTGTTTTAGGTTTTCAATTAGTCATTTGACTGAGCACATCTGTTACTGGCAGAGGCCCAGAGTCCGGACGAGTCTCTGTCACCTGCTCGGGGCCCATGGAGCGCAGAAGCAGCAGGGCTGTGGAGGCCCCTAGTCGGCCACAACCATTCCGGAGATCCTCAAGGGTGTGTCCTGGGTCCCCTCACATTTTACAGTCAACCCTATAGAGGAAGTGCTCATGTAGAAACACCCAAGGCCTGTCTCTCCCCCTCTTCTCTGCTCTGTTAGACATCAAGCCTGTGGGGGCTTGAGTAAAGCCCCATTTCTGACAGAAACTATTAGAACTGCAGTTTGTTTCCTCAGTTTGAGGACTAGAGACCAGACCGCATCCAAAACCCACGGCAAGGCAGCTTGTGTTGTGCATATACAGTATGTGTGTTTTCGTGTATTTGTTATTGACTGTGTCCTAATGATTTATGAATAGCGGGCTGCTTCTATTTTCTCTCCCCGTGAGTATTAAAATGGATGAATATACAACATGCCTTTCTTGAAGGGCTGAGTACGGAGCTGTTTAAATGTGGACCAATGCAAATAAACAACCTACTTCCTGCAGCTCGCACAGGAGATGTGCTGTTTCATTGTCTTCCTCTTCTAAAGTGCTGGTGTGTGAACACACATCTCGCTGACACATTATAGACATGCCGCCTCAATAAACACGGTTAACCCATTTAATGTCACACCAGAATAACAGTGAAAACCATTATTAAAAAGCAATATGTGTACAGTATATTGACAGAAGATAATACAGCTGGTAATTTAACTTCAGGGTAATATTATATAATGTTATTTGCACTTTAGTAATTAGTATGGTCATACTAAATAGGCCGTTTCATATGTTTGAGGTCTTTGTGAAACAACAGCAGGTTGAGATTTACTCTGTTGCTCAGAACAAAAGCACTACGTCATCTCAGAAGTCAGCAAAGCAAAGCTCTATTTCATTATGGTCAGCACTTTCCGGAAGCACCGCATCCATCCAATACCTCAATTGCATTAGCTCACAGCCCATTCTGGTGGCAAGACACAAGCAGTAGCCTCAATATAAAGTGCCAGGCAGGCTTTGATTGTCAGGGTTCAGGCGCGGTTCACTCTGTAGCGTTGTACTGCCTGCCTGATCCAACGAGCAGAAACTCCCGCGGGGCTTTAATAAAACATTTTGCTCATTGTGGAAAGTAATGACCAACAATGTAAACTTGTGACTCGACAACAGATGTTGGCATGCTTAGTGGAAACAAGGTGCTGTAAAATTAATTTAATTTGAATTATTTACTGCATGCATTACGTGCTTGAGGAAATATATGGGTGTGTGTGTGTGTGTGTGTGTATGGGCGGTGGAGAAGGGGGGGTAAGATTGGTTGGTGACAACAACAAAAATGTATTAAATTAAAGCTGAAGTAGTCAGAGGGTGGGAAAAAAGAGCAAGAGCGATCAAATGCATTCTCTCTGGAAAATTCTGAAAACTGACACAGCCCCTGTTATTTATATTTAATAGGTTTTACTATTTAATATTGTCACTTCAAAGGTTGTGCCAGCAACACTTGCAGAAGAATGTTTTCCAAATTGAATTAAGCCAAATTATTATCTAGAGAACCAATATGGGGGCACTGTTGTTTTCTTTTGACGAGTGGTGTGCTTGTGTGTGTGTGCGTGTGTGTGTGTGTGTGCGTGTGTGTGTGCGTGTGTGTGTGTGTGTGTGTGGGGGGGGGGTTAACAAATGACATCAAATGGAAATGTATTAGGTGCATGCTAGCAGAGTTAGCCTCGCCTGAACACGTATCAGCACACATGGTTAGACAAACCCTGTTAGATTAGAGGCAGGGAGGAGAAAGAGAAACCATATGACATGAAGTGCGAGAGAGTGGAGCGACTAGCAGACAGACAGACAGACAGACAGGTAATCAGCCATTCAGCGCTCACACAGAGTTAAAGAACAAATTACTAATGAGATGTAGACTGAAACAAAGCTGTCACTTGTAAAATATGAAAAATTGCATGAAATGCTGCGGTCACATGACTACACATAATACACAGGTATGCAGTTCAAAAGACATATTATGACTGTGTTTGTATTCCCGCAGGTGACATAACACCCATCTTATGCAATATAACATGGGCTGTTATGTCCATGCTGTGCCATCGTGCCTTGGAGCCAGAAGCTTCACCTGAATCACCTTGGTAACCCTCTCCTAGTTACCATGTTTCTGGCTGCTGTTAGCACTCTTCATGATGGAAAAATAACAGTTGGCTCTATTGATATAAATATATCTCCTCCCACGGCTGGTCTCCGGAGTTATTCATTTGTGTGTTTATTTTCGTTTGGAAGCCCCGGCCTTTGCTGTGCAAAGGTTGCCTTTGTTTGTGATGGTGCTGCAGAAGAGCTCAGCTGAGCGAGAAGTGCCGGGATACAGGAAGTGGGGTTGCCCTTTAACCCCCGCCATGTGATAAATGGAGGCCTTTAACAATGGAGCATCCTGAGCCCCGACCTGGCCCTGCTGACAGAGGCTTGTCCACGCTGCGTGTGTCCTCCCTCTGAGGGGACTCCCACACTGCCTACCGTGCTATGGGCACACATCCACTACACACTGTATAGGATGGTGCACTGTGAGAGGTTACAGTGAGAGTGGTAGCGTGCGTCACTGGAGTCTGTGCCGGGCTGACCCTCTTAAGCAGACCTGGGCAAAGTCAGGCCCGGGGGCCGGATGTGGCTTTTTAAGACATTCTAGTACATCAAACATTTAAAAAATAATACAACATAAAGTGACTCTGCAGAATGTTACTTTCTTTACTGCTGCATAAAACATAGTTAAGGTAAAATGTTACGTTTGATTATGAAAGTGGGATAGGAATCGCCTATACAATATATGCATAAATAGTTAAGAAAGTTAACTAAATAGTTATATAAATAGTTAACAAAGTTAACTATTTAGTATTTTATTTTAAAATGTTTTAGCATGTTGGTTAAAAAAGTAATGTGGCCCTCAAAGTTCTCTGACATTTTCAATGTGGCTCCCAAGTGAAAATAATTGACAACCCCTGCTCTTAAGCATGGTTCGCAAGACAAGGTTCTGTGTGTATGCATATCTCAGTTGTGCATTTGAATATGAAGTTATGTAAAAAACATATTTGTATTGTGTTATGGCTAGTGTTTTGTAATGGTTGTGTTGGGTTATATGTTAAGGCTGTGACTGTAACTTAGAAGTAAGATATGTTACATTGTAACTAAAGCATGCTCTTTTACTTCCACAAACTCCAGTGTGTTTCATGACATGAGTTAAATTCAGAAATATGAATCAAATATTACAAAAGGCACACACACATGCACACACCTATACACACAATTGTGCTCTTGCCTGTATACTGTAGTTTCAGTGTTGTCTAATGATCAGGATAGCAAGCTATTGTAGAAGTCATTTGAAGTTCATAGTGGAGAGAGAAATATGGTACAAACCTAAAACACAACCAGCTGTGGGGTTGCTAAAATGGATGCTACATCACATACACACACACGTGCAGACAGAGCCCATTACTGCATTAACATTACATTCTAGAGTTTCAATGACAAAACACAGGACTGACAAAAGATGGGGTTTGTTTTCAGAATCCAGATTTCACCACAACATCCATCTGTCAGCCAACCGTCTCTATTATCTTCTTAATCCTACGCGTGACTCGGCCTAAAGCTGCTTTCTGTCTTTCCAGACTTACAACAGACTACTGACCCAGCCACTTAACTGTCCTTGTCGACTGGAAGCATGCTAAAGTTTTCAAACTTTGTCAGCTTATTTGTGGTTGGCCACAAGCATGGAGATCACAGCGCTTACAGTGCCTGATCTTAACACTGACGGATCAGCACTGAGTTGACAGTCACGTGTCCACCAGCCAAGCTGCTAACTGCGTCCAGAGTGGTTGGGAAGGAAGGCAGCATAGGAGGAAACCACATCCGTTTTGGGTGAGCGACTGACTAACACAACAGGACAGTAACAAATAAAAGGCAAATTAAATCAGATCCCATGGCAACCCATTACATGTTATTTGTATTTCATTTGAAGTGATCAAATAAAGTGACGGTTGAGAAACACCACATGATTGTGATCCTAATTTAATATTTTGACGTAGTGTGGTAAAATATGGAAAATGTGGAAATATGCACACAAACACATACACCTAATTTGTGTATATTTTACTGATCCTTTAGAACAATCAAGTGATTAAAAATGATCTGTTCTGTTTTATTTGATGCAATCATAATTACATTAATTATATTCTCCCATTCTGGAAGTACATGGACAATGAGATATTAACATTTTAACATGAAGTATAATAAAATGCTACACATGTCTCTAGTGATAACTATCTGAAATAGCCAGGTGGAGTATTGACTTTCATATCTATATTTAAAAAAAATGTAAAACATAAAAAACACAGACAAAGAACATGCATTAATTCCCCTAATCAGCGTAGAGATCATTACAACCCCCCTCTCACTCAACCTGGGACAGCAGTGCCTATTCAGAACACATTAGTGTAGTTGTGACACCGTCACGGTAGCAGATGTTCTGTACATTTTGTCCCATTCCTAACCTATTTCCTCGTCACTAAACCACCAAAGCCCTGCTCGCTCCTTTCAGCCTGCCATCTCCGCAACAGCACACCAAAGCAGCCAGACAGAGAGAAACAACAAGAATTAATACCGAGATGGGTCCCAGTGGTATCCGAGAGCGGCTTGTGTTTTTGTTCTACTTGAATCTTTGTTTTCCCTCCGTTCTTGTGGAGCGCTACTCTCCCATATGTACAGTATTGTCTGCCTGTGATCATGTGTCAGAGTCATGCACGTTCAGCGGGTATGGGGGGACTGGCCGCTAGGCCTGTCTGAGTCAGTCGCCTTGTTTGCGTGTACTTAACAGCTCCTCACAGCTGTGTCCTCTCCAAATGTAACAGGAGAAGACCTCATCCATCAGAAAAAGGCATTCCCGAGCCCCCAGTTATGTCTTGCTTATCACGGCCCCCTCCTCCACCCCCTGTTTTCCGTTCAAGTGGCTCCATTGGGAAAGTGTCAGCAAACAGGCGCGGGGGGTCATGCCAGGGGTCGCGCCGTGAATCGCCACGTTAGCCCAACTTTTCTCTCTTCTCAAGAGGGTGTGCATTTCTCAAGGAGTCGCTTATGAGCAGAGTCATCCAGGCGCAACTTTTGCTTGGGGGGTCAAATTGGTGTCTGTCACAAAAGACAAAGACACAGTGGAGTTGTTTAAAGCAAAGGTTCCATGCAGTCAAAGGGCTGTTACAAACAACAATATACAACAACTTTCAACAACAAGTTTCTTCACTATGCGAAGGCGTAAAAAGATGAATTGGGGTAGTGTTTTTCTCTTTTTTCCCCTTCAAATGCAATTAAAATACAATGTTCCTATTAAAAGAGATGAGTGAGGGGTTAATGTGAACATGCACGTATTTTCTGAGTGGAAATAGTAAAAACATGTTCTTACAACTTCACGAAGATAAGGGAAGATCTGGTAGTC
Source organism: Typhlichthys subterraneus (assembly GCA_027564835.1). Taxonomy (NCBI): domain Eukaryota; kingdom Metazoa; phylum Chordata; class Actinopteri; order Percopsiformes; family Amblyopsidae; genus Typhlichthys; species Typhlichthys subterraneus. The sequence continues at coordinate 5,847,345 of JAODUH010000018.1, forward strand.
ATTTGGTAGTTTACACTAACATCCAAATGTAATAATATGCTAATAATTGTTCTCAGATAAGCAAAAATGTAAAAAAAAAAAAACTGTGGTAATGATTGCAAAAATGTAATATATCAAAATGCTATCTTTCCAAGACTCAATTAATAATAAGTAGTCAGATGGCTGGAGTTCCTCTGTCCTGCCTACTTGACCTGGACTTGCTGTCTTGGGCTAACTAGCCCGGCTTGTTCCCTGCATGATGGCTGTGAAGTGTCACATCGTTTTGGTTGACATAATATCGTCATTATTCACTAGACATACATCGTAACCTTTATGCGTCTGATTAACCCCGGAGGGCTCTTGGAGAGCAGACAGGAAATTCAACGTGAGGGTCTGAGAGTCTACTTTCACTGTTAAGCTCCCATCGTCTGCTAGGCCTCAGCGCACAGCCTGTAAATGTTTCACTCTTATTTCACATACATGACAATAAATTAACAGGCATTTGTCAATGTTGCTTTGTTGGAGCCTGACAAAGGCAATTTTCTGCATAAATTACTGCAGTGGTCCGGAATGAACAACTAAGATTTACATACAGCATTTGAGATGATGTTTATTTATTTCAAATATCAAGGAATGATGCAAGTACGGTGCAATTTGTGTATATTATTCTACAATATTTATACAGTATATACACTGAGGTTAATTATCTAATCCTTAAAAAAATAGTTTTTCTAGCTTAACCTTGATCGTTATTTTCACAAACATGTCTTTTAACGTGTCTGTTAACATGCCTTGTTTTTTTAGGTGTTCCATGTAATTATGACCTGAAACAATGCTACATTTCTAAACCTAACCCTAATGTAAGTATATCAACAATTTACATATAGGTATACTGATGTTATAGAAAAAACGAATTATATTGTGTTAAAATAGTGTATTATCAATGTCTCTTAATTTAAGTTCTATTCATTATAGTAGTAATTAATAAATAGTAAAAGTATATAATGTATTGTTTGACTAAACTATTTGCCAGCACGTATTCACATAGTTGGAACTTTAACTAAGAAAATCAGGCAGTGTTGATAGGCTACTGAATGGTATAAAAAACAAAGTAAAAATAAATATCAAGACAAAAGAAACACACACACACACACACATGCTATTGCGCTACGAGTCACAGAATGACATGTTAACAACAGTATATTTGCAGATTGCCTCTCCCAGCCTTGTCTTTTGGGAACACACTAATTGTGCTGAACAGAAATAGAGCTGAGATTCCAGAATGTGCTCCAGGAGAGACGCCCCCGCCCTCACCCACCTCGCTGCTGCTACTTTTCTGATTTTTTTAATGCCTGTTGTGACAAAAGTGCGAACGCAGAGTGAAAATGTCACATTTTGAACTCTCCCGAGAGTCCTAAGTCAACTGAGCTATGGCATGTCGTGGTGTGTGTGTGTGTGTGTGTGATATTTCATTTCTATGTACGACAGCAGTAACATCATCAGTGTACTGCATCTGCAGCCGCAACGCGTGTGCTGGGCCCTATGCACGGGCTGTCTGGGTGGAACAGCAGTATTAGAGCGGCTTTACAACATGCGGAGGGACCGCTAGACTTCCAACAGCCACACGTGAACCTTTGCAGTGCTAGTGTGTATTCTCTCCTCCACATGACCTGCAGATGTAGACAAGGCAAAGACAGGCATGCTTTATCTGCAAACGCACACACAGATGTACACACAAGCCCACATAGATGCGTGCATATACACACACACACACGCAGTCAAGAAGATGTGCATACACATACACATACTGTAGGCCAGCATATACATTCACACATGACGCGCGCACACACACGCACACACACATCCCTCGCTGTCTTCATGAGTGACAATAATATGGTTGACAAAACCCAGTGTGGAGCTCTGTCCCGTGTTGGGGGAGGTGTTGGAAGAGGGGCTCTGGTTTGGGTAACTCAGTAACTTTGGTTAGTTGCTCCTGGGGGCGGGCCGCGGGCTGTCTGCCTCACTGCGGTTGACACACACTCTGAGAAGTGACAGCCCCGCAGCGAGGACTGGCGTTTGTGGCAGGGAGGGAGAGAGCGGCTCTGCGCCTTGCCTGCACAATCGCTCCACTTCATTCCCTGGTAATAGGAAAGGAAAGTAGGAGATGGTGGTGTTGGTGGTGGGGAAGGAGGGTGGGGGGGCTTCATCCAACGGCGCTTTGTGGGTGACAGCCCAGGAACTTTTGGGAGTCAAAGTGTTCACGCTGAAGTTCCCTGTCAGCCCATTAAAGATGTGAAACTGGCATCTATAGCCTATTGGAACCAGATGTGCAAAAGAATTCCTCCACTGGTAAGACATTCCAAACACTGTCCCAGAGCCAAACACTTTGGTGTTAGCCTAATTTAAGCAGCATGTTGGGGGGAGCTCTCCGCGCTTTGATCATGTGGAGATCGTTTGGTACAAATTGAACTAACCCAAGCTCTGTTTCTGGTGGATCACAACCGTGGATTTGTTGAATTAAACGCTTCGTTGAATGCAGTCTGCACATGAAAAGAAAGTTGCGCTTAGGAATCCGATAGCAGGTCTTTCACCTAGCCAGCAGGTCCATTTCTTTTATTACTTTTATACTTAATCCACGCGAGGTCCTGTGCCGCTTTAACGAGACGCGGGCCATGGCCTGAAGGAGATCATGTTCTGAGGGGAGACAGGCCCAGATCACCTGGGCTATGTAATGGAGAACATATTGCTCAGGGAGCCCCAAGCAGAGACCCTCACCAAACACAATACACCAACACATTTTCCATCCTCTGTGTCTTTAGATGGATCTTAATATTCTCCACTCTTTTTTATGAAGCCTTTTCACCTTTTACCTCAAATCCTGCTCACACACACATTGCCGCTGACGCAGCTGCTATCTAGAGCACTGCTTCTCTTTCTCTATTTCCTGCTGGTGTGATTTATCATGGCAGAATGACATGACACAAGGACAAGAACTCATGTGACCTGTGAATATTGACTTATAATAAAACAATGCTCTTTTGTCTTGAGAGGAGAGGAGCCATTTGCAGGAGACTGCATGGATTCTCTTCCTGTGTGACATGCTTCGCCATGACACCCTGCTGTGGCCATATGGGTCTGCCGTCACACATTGAGGGCAGAGGGGCTGATGTATCTGTGCTATTGATTTTCTTATTGGCTCCGCTCCATGTTTGGTAAATGAAAACATGATGTGTGCAGGAAACGCAGCATGGGTTTTTCTCTCGGAGATGTCTGCGTGCCCTGGGTTGTGTAAGAACCCCAAAAGGAACTAATTTGTTCCTGAGTGTTTTAAAACATGTCCCCATTCTGATAAGAGTGTCCTGCCTCTTTGTATCTCAGCTAGCACTACTGTATTAGACTAGCTCTGTTAAGGACACACAACTTACTGCTTATTAGTTAGTTCCCTTACTTCTGTAACTAACTATGTGACAAATGAACATATTATAAATGCCAAATAATATGAAATGCTAATTCTTCAAATCAATTAACCATTTCAAATGTATATATATATATATATATATATATATA
>JAODUH010000018.1:5858485-5881770 GCA_027564835.1 Typhlichthys subterraneus
GTGTGTGGTGGGCAGAGCTTCTGAAGGAAGCAAGAGGTTATTTTGTTTTGATCGACGAGCTTTCTCTAGAATGATTTTGATACCTTTAATTTACCTAGGCTATTGAATGAGTCGCCAAAACAATTGCCCTCCCAAATTTTTGGAGCAGGAGCCGTCACTGCACATGGCTTAGATCTGCAATTCATGTGGATGGACTTAATTATATTAGGACAGTATGCCAATCCACCATAATAGCCAAATGGGAGTAGTGTATGGTATTGTAATTAATTGTATTATGTAGTAACTCATTAGAATTTGTGTAAAAATCGTGTTATGTGGCATCTTGGTGGCATACACCACTAGCCAATGTTAAGTCTGGAACAGGCAATATCACACACAGGCTGGCCTCTGTGTCTTATCAAAGCCCTACCAAGAGTCATTTAAAGCCACTCATATAAATCACTTTGCGGTCAACAGCGGTGTGCTTTATTGCTCTTTTGTCAGCTAACGTTCTTTTGATAGTTTTGCTGATGGCAGCTAATAACACATCTGATAAGATAAGCCATGTCGGTGCTCTCTTTTAGTGTGAGGGATTTCACAGGGACCCTCCTAGTAGTGTCAATACGCCTTTGTAAGGAGCGTGTCCGAGTCAACACACCTGTAAACTTCAGAGAGAAACAGCGCCTATCATGTTGGGTCAAAATGTACAAGTATTGTTTGGACAAGCATTCTGTGTGTGTGTGTGTGTGTGTGCGTGTGTGTGTGTGTGTGTGTAGCACAACAGAGCTGGCCTTGTGCCTGTATAGTTGTGCTAATGACGGCCCTCTCAACAAGCTAGCTTGACAGCTGGGTGGGACTTTAAAGAATTCATAATGAAGTGTTGCTTCAGATTAGCGCAGGGTGGCTGCCTTTGAAGAAACAGCTCAGGTAGCGAGGTCCTAATTAGGCATGGCCTATTTTAGTCAGAACACGTGTTGAAGACGGAGTGTGTTTTGTGTGTGGGCACACTGTGTGTGTGTGTGAGTGTTTCTATGCATGTGTACCTAACATGCGGTATACATACATAGCGACCACGGTGTGAGCGGGGTATGCCAACATATCTAAACCTATGTTTTTAGATATGTTACCCCCTGCTAGCCTCTGTCTTATCAGCACCAGTTCAAAACAATGGGGGGATTTTCCGGGCTGTTACCATTCCTGAGTGGTTATCAGATAGAGGATAGAGCACGAGGATAATCCAGGCCTCCTTATCAGTGGCAGGGATCCCATTTCCATATTCAAGTCCTGCCCGCTGATAAGAGGCTGCCTGATAAATGTGCTGTGATGAGCCAATACCTGTGGCTGGAGCTGATGAGAGCCCTGTGAATGACTCAAGCAGAGGGGAGTGGGGGGGTCGGGGTGGCGCTGGACAGTAGCTTTCAGCAGGTCAGATAATAGTGGAGGGGAGTGGGCTGTGATTAATGTGTCTAGTGGCCAGGGGTCAGAGGCAGACCCTCGTCACTGACCGCTCTTAAGAGAGGTCAGCATCACCACCATCCGTCAAACAGACTCATGCTAACACATCATCACCAAGACACATACAGATAAAGAATGTGTCATAAAAACACATATCACAAAGCCACTCATAAGCAAGAATGCCACACACACATCTGGCCCTTTAAGTTGGAATTTGCAGCAATACATTTGGTGTTATTTGTAAGAAATGTCATCCGTCAGCTTTAAGTGAAATCTTTGTGAGCTCTGTGAGAATAGCTGCTCTGGTTGATAGCCCCTGGATTCAAACTGTATAGTATATTTACATTTTGCCAGCTATGCTAAGTTTTCTGTCCAACCATGGCAGCAGATGGTGGGGGGAATATGTTTTTTTTTCCTTCTTTATTTTTAGTTAGCTTTCATTTTAACCGATAGCAGCGTTAAGGCAGATTCTTTGTTGCATTACAGCAAACTCAGAACCCCAAATACCTGCCGCAGCAGGTTATGTTTCATCCTTAAATATATATGTGCCCCTACGGGAAGAGAAAGGGTTTGCCCTTAAAGAGCTGTAAGGGATGGAGCTCCCACCTGAGAGCCAATCAGCTCTCAGGTGGGAGGGGCATGTGCACTCTAGGTTTCCATTCAATGCAATGTTTTTGTAATGCTGGTTTCAGGCACAAGGGGATTTTCTAGAAACAAATCAAGTTCCACTTCAAATTATGAATTCCCTTTCTATTACACACTTGAATGTCCTTAAAGGGATTTCTGTCTTGAGCCCTTTCCCATGTTTTCTGCCCATTGTTTAAGTTGTTCCTTGTACAAATGAAGGTTTATTATCTCTATTTGGATCATCACGTGAGCTTGCAAACCTTTTGAGGGCTCATTAACTTGACAATGCATGGATGTTGTGTAAAGTAAAACATTACTCAAATCCTTGCTCAAAAGCTCAATGACCTTTGTGCAGGTCGGTGAACACACTCATCCAATAACATCGCAGGAGCTCAAGGGTGAGGAGACGGATGCAGTGTGCTGGGTGGGTTCCAGAGGCATCACTGACCACTCCAGCAGGACATTTGACCTCTGTTTTTCTGCAGGTCTGTCCTTGGGGCCAGGCAGCAATGCATTATTAATGGGTCTCTCTTACACTGTGTGCACTGGTTCCTTTATCAGTGCGCTGACAATCGCCACAGTCATCATTCATTTATCTGCTCAGGAAAACACCTTTATGTGACAGAATTCAGTGTCTGTGCACAAGAAGCACACGCATGTCATCAGACACATGATAATTGTAGCTTGTTCTGAAACAGGCTTATAGGGACAGGTGTGTTTGTTGCATGGATCACAATACTTACCTGAACCTGAAAGAAAGGCAAGTTGGAATGTTAGTGGTGTGAACTGTTAGGCAAATTTAACAATGGCTCCAACAAATTAACCACACAACAAATCTATATAATAATACAGAGAAAACGTGAAACCATGAGAAAAATGATGATAGTAATAATAATAATAATAATAACTAGGGTTGCAAGCAACACTGGGGCAGTCCTGCGAGACATATCAGTACTTTTAACATATCGCTCAATGTCATCGTGGATCAATCATCTTCTATTACAATTCTCGAATTCTCCAATAATCAACTTTAATTTCACAAACAAGCTTACAGATGCACATTTAATGCATGAAGATTCAGATGGCATTATCTTATTGCACATAATTTTGAAGGTCAAAGTTTACACATATATGGAGTATTGATCATTCTGAAAAGTAAGCGATTTGGATAAAAGCGCTATATATAAATGCGCCCATTTATAATGGACGTGTGCAGTTTCAGATCTCAAAGTATAGATTCAGTGTTATCGTGCAGTCATATCTTATGTGAATATATGGACAGATATATTTTACATTATAATAATACCATGTAATACATGTTCATTATCATCATTATCTCATTTAGCATACATCTCCATAATAATAAACACGCTCTACTATGCCTCAATTAGCATTCAGATTGACTCAGTCAATAATTTCCTTTGCGAAAGCTGTAATACATTGTTAGTTTATGTCTCGCAAGGAATGAGTCTATAACAGGAAATATTTATTTTCACAGTTTAAACAAGACATTCCTGAATCTAATGTACCCTGGTGCAAAATAATTGCATTAACTGTGTACGATATATGGATCATCAAACATGTAGCTTTTGTTAGCCTAAGGTGCAAAATTTGGGAGGGCGTGGTTTGGTTATCTTTCAAGTTAAGAGTTAGATTTGTACAGCAAATACTCAGACAAATGTCAGCTATATGTGTGTCAGGTTTCAAGTGGATAAGAGACTTGTGTCATGATCAAAAGAGTTTATTAAAGCATTATTTCTGCATTAGCATTAGCTTCAGTCAAAAAGCATGCAATGTATATTATTAGTGTTTTGCTCATATTTGTACATATCAATGAAATATTTCACATGGTCAATCTAGGGCATGTCCTATCTATGTACAGTTAATGACATGGTCATATATTGTTGCTATATGCAAATATGCATATATTTTACCATCTTATTACCATTAATACAGTATCCATTATCTTTATTATCTTATATCATATAATTATTTCCCAAAACATACTTTGTTCAGATATGTATGCTACACATATGTTGCAAGTTTCGTGCAAATCTGTTACGGTATATTTTAAGATTAAGGATTAAGGACTTTATGGGTGCAATGGATTTATTTAATCAGGTATGCATGCGTTGCAAGTTTCAAGTTTCTATCTTTATCATGGTTCAAATGACAATTATTTAAATTTCAAAAATCTGTAGCGCCCCCTATTTTCATATCATTATAATTTTCCATGGCATGGTAGAGACAGCTATATACTATCATCATGCAAATTTGTAGCAAAAGTTATCAGGTAGTTTTATGGTATTTTTGGTTTTCTGTTACAATAATCATAATAATAGTAATAACTAGGGCCCTCGCACCGTGACGCATGGCGTAGCGCGGACTCGGATATGAATCATTATACTTGTGTGAAACATTTATGTAGAAAATGTGGGCAACATGCTCTGAGCAGGGCGCGAAAGCATAAATTGTGTTTTTTTTGTTGCCAGTAGGTGGCGCTATGACTTTGAGTGAATATTAACATATATTTGTTTTTGTTACAAGAAATTGATGTTTCTTGGCGAAAAATGTGTTTTCAACGCCACGCAATGGGTGAAAACTCACAGTTTGTACAACTTTTAATCAGCAATGTCTTGACATGCCACTGGACAAATTTGAAGTCGATTTATTCTAAGTCGAAGTAGGTTTATTCTCTAGGAGGAGTTCGTTAAAGTACAGAGCCTGCAAATAGCCAAACAATTACCATGAAATGTAAAATGGCCGATTTCCTGTTGGGTTTAGGGAATTACACCAAGAACCTTTTCTGTCTGTCTACACATGATACATGTGCCACATAACTTTATTACATGTCGGTCAAACGTGCAGCGGGGGCTGCATTGTTGAAGGGTAACTTTCTGTTGCCAGTAGGCGGCGCTCTGATTTTAAGTGAATATTGGCATGTGTTTAGGGCGGGACACAGATTTGAGCATTTATGGAGAAATTATAACAATTTGATGTGTCTTGGCGAAAGATGTGCCTTCGCCACCATGCCCACAGACAAGCCATTTAACGAAAACTCAGAATCAACACAAAATAGATTGGTCTTATGGCTTTTCTGAGAGAGTTTTTAAGTGGAATTATCAAACCACCTAGGAGCAGTACGTCACGGCATAAGAATTAACATTTCCTGTTTCCAGTAGGTGGCGCTATGACTTTCAGTAAATATTGGCATATGGATGTCTTCAGGGCGGGACGTTTATCAAACTTTTCTGAGCATGTACACAAAAGTTATAAAATTTTCGTCTTTCATAGCGAATCATGTATATTCCACGGCATGCCACGGACACGCCCATCAGTGAAAACTCACCGTTTGTACAACTTTTAATCAAAAATGTGTTTACACTAACCAGCACAAATTTTAAGTCGATTTGATTAATTCTCTAGGAGTTTGTTAAAGTACGATGCATGCAAATCGTCAAAAATGACCATTACATTTTAAATGGCCGACTACCTGTTGGATGTAAGGAACTGCTCCAAGAGCCTTTTTTGTACATATCGACATGTTACATATTCTACAGAAATGTACGTGTAGGAGAAAGTTGTCAGCAGGGCTTCTCTGTAGGGGGCGCTAGCAAGCCATTTTGCCATTCCCATTCGCAAGACACCTAAAATCGCCGATTTCCCGAGGGAAGACACGTGTGTGCCAAAATTTTCGTGCATGTTTAGGCCCCTAATAAAAAATGTATTTATAAAAATAATCACTAGGGATCCAATAGGGTCCTCACACAGTGTGTGCTCGGGCCATAATAAAACCAATAACATCAATAGGTTCCTCCTTCTGAGGACCTAATAATAATAATATACAGTCCTAAACTACTAATAAATGATATCAATGAAAGAAATATCAGTTTTCTCCCTAAAACATTTGAGTGGTTGATATTGCTGTTTAATCTGCTGGGCTGTCTCATACTGTAGGGGTCTTGTCCCTGGAGGGGGGGCACAGCATTTGTTGAGGGACGGAGGGTTTTCATAAGCACATATTAAAGCCCTCTATTTCTGTATCTTCTGTCTCCCTGTGTCCTCCAGGCCCCTACAGACATTGTAAACAGCTGTCTTCACTTATATTTTATTAATGGTGTTCTTTAATTAGTTTAATTACGTGGAATCATGTCTTTGTGCATAATTTCCCCCCATTTAATGAAAGAAAAGTCCCAACTGTCATTTGTGCACACAGAGAAATGTCTGCCCTCTGGCTGAGAGCAGAGTAATTGTACTGCTGTCTGTTTTAAAGGCGGCCATGGTTATGAAGTGGTGGTGTGTTAGCAGGCAGGTTTAGTTCACCTGTGTTCTGTTGTCAATCAGCCTTTGTTTGCAGCTGAAAGAAGGGTGGTGCTGCAAACCCCGCCAAAGCTTACTCATGCTATACATCATGTTGTGCCTTTATACACAGCCTTACTCAGATTATAAAGTGGCACTGCTCACACTGTGCATTAGGTGCACGTGTCCTTGACAAGTCTCAACAGCCAATAGCTGTTATGGTATATCTTTGATTAGTTAATTCTTAAGGTAATACAATAATTGCATAAGTCGGGAAGTGGGACGACATCATCCTTGGATGACAGAATAGAGCTCAAGAGCTTTGGGCGCAGGAGTGCCCTGTTTCACCGTGTGACCCACATGCCAAGATGGGAGGTCCACCTGGGACATTTCCCTGTGTTTGCCATGTAACCTAATAAGAGCACATCAGTACTTAAATACAGGGCTTTATTTAGACAGCACAATGGTTAGTCAGCAGCAACACTATCTGGCCTCATACATCTTACCATGCAAGCGTTCTGTCAATGGTGTTACTGGAAAAGGACGCCGCTAATGGTCACACGCACATTAGCATACCTCACAAGTTTCCAAGATGGCCGCCAGGAGCGAAATGGGAAGGGGGAGAGTTCAGCTTGTCAGACACTGATGTTCCTCCATGATGACAACAGGAGTAAATGAGGTTTCAGAGACCTCATCTAAGACAAAATCAATATGCCGCCTCCGCAGCTCAGCAGTGGAGCTTTCTGCATTATCTGCTTTGAGCCTATACTGTATGTGTGTGGGAGAGAGAGAGATGGATGTTTTCTCCACATCGTTAACATTGTCCCTCTCTCATCCTCTCCTTCTGCCTCTCTCTTCATCCCATCCCTCTATCACACAGAATGTATTTCTTAGCCTCCCACCTGGTTTGCAGTATGGCTCTGTGGCCCAGACTGCTTTGAGAGTCAATTACCAGGCTAAATGACTTGAGGAAGATCTCTCAAGAATGATGTTTCACACACTTTATCGATGGCAATAGCATTACGGCCGATTAGCGGGGCCAAATGTGCTCTTTTTGTAATGCAACACACAGAAGGGTAACTGGATCGCTGCACTGGCTCCAGTGGTCCCCGGACGAATCCCACTGGCGACCACTCTGGAAATATCCCAGAATGCCTTAGTCCTGAGCGCGGCTAGTGTTTCACCCGGGCCTGAGGAGCATGGAATGATAATGTTGATTCACTAAATAGTTGACAGGTCAGCAACTTCCACTGGCCATGCCGACAATATAGGGCCATCTTGGGAAAATATTTAGTATGGATTGAGTGGGGTCCAACTTAGAAACAACCCCACAGTGTGACACTTGAGAGGAATGTGGGCGGTGTTTTTCCTTCTCTTTCTTTCAGTCTTTGTTCAGCTCTCTCTTGCTCTCTCCTTCACCACTTTTCCCTACACAGACCACCAACCTGTTACTGCTACTGTACCTTATCCAGCATTGGTATGTGAGAACAAATGAGGTAGCAGAGCCTCGGGAGTCTCTCCCAGTTTGGTCAGTCAACTAAAAGACCCATTGATATAAAAATAAATATATCCTTAAGCTAGTAGCACACTGCAGCTATCACCCGCGCTCCAGGGTAAAAATACCTTGCTTAAGGATACAGCTAGTGTCACGGGTCGAGTGGAAGGTGGTAGAAACCAAACGCTGGTGGTTACAACATTGATATTTTAATAAACAACAAAAAACCACTCACCAGTACAGCAACAGTAACCGACAAGGACAGGGAGAAACAGGGGGCTACATATACTAAGTCTAATTAGGGGAATAGGCACCAGGTGTGTGAAACGACTAGACAAAGACCAAGTCCGGGATGAGTTAATGTGTGAATGGGAAACCTGGGAAACATGGCAGACCAGTTCAGACTGCCATTAAACCCTGACAGCTAGAGGTAGGTGACAGGAGTGTGTGTGTATGCTTCTATGCTTATTATGCTTATGACTTTGGGTGGATCCTTATACTTTTCATTAAATGCTACTCTCTTCAATCACTACTACTGTCATAAATACAACCATGTTTAGCCTGCTTCTGAAACAGGTTTTACTATACAGGATCCAGCATGTAAGAATTATTTTCACCCCAGAGGGGAACCCTCGGGGACATCATCAACATATTATTTATTTTTAAGCAAATTGATTACCCCACCCCAGTATCTTCCACGTTCAAGGGAATTGGGGCGATTCATTAGCCAATCATGTTTTGATATGGGATGGAGGGAAGGCGTTCTGTAAAGATTTGAATTTAGAATACCCCAATTGTGAATTATGCTGCTACTGTAGTTTGTCACTTGATTGTGACTAGCAGGCTTGGCTTACTGCCAAACAAATTGTTGTAGTCAACCGTACTCATAGCCTGCCCACCAATACAGTAGGACTTAACGGAGCAATAAAGGCTATAGAGAATCAAGATACATTAAACTAAATATTCATGGACTATATAGGACCTGATGCTGATTCATTTTCGAGAATGCCTTTTCTTCAATAGACCTAACACCAGTGGCTACAACAGCTAGGCTAGCTTAATAGTTGTACCGGGTAGTATTGCTGGAGTGGGGAGATGGCTATACTTTTCAACTTGGATAAACTTGTTTTTAGCCAGTAGACTATCCAGTCTACGTTACGTGACTGTTTATTACACACCTGCACATCATATTCCTTGGCTGCATGAATGTGTCAGAATGGCGTTTGGACTGCCATTATGAGAGCAGCGCCAGCGAGTAAAATATGGGGTTAAAATATTCATCTTGTTTTCAACATTGCATAATAGAGGAACAATTTGAACATCAAGAAGTATTTGTGGACATTTTTAAGGCATCGTGATTACTGACTTTGAGTGGCCGCTTTTCAAACTGGAGTTTTATTTCCGCCAACTTTAAACAAATGGTTTGCGCACTCTGCTGTCTTCTGTGAGATGTGGCAGACTATAGAGATAGGGGGATATGAGGATATTAAATTGTTTCTGAAATTGCGGAGTTTTGAAGAACACCGATCAAGCTCTAATGCTATCGATGAGGATACGATTAAGCCTAAATCCGATTATGGGAGAGACAGGCCGGAGCCCGGTGTCGGAGACCCAGATGTGCGCACCGATTACACACCCATCCAGTAGGCAGGTGAGAGAGAAGTAAGGACCACCCATGTGAGACTACTGTCCAGTTGTTCTTCTTTCTAGTTGTTGTTAGTAATTTAAGATGCTTAGTCTGTTTGGCGAAATTGTTGCTTGTCTGATGTTGATTGTAGGCTCTGGAAGCAACAGGCAAGTTTGTTTTGCGTGTTTGTGGAAACCTAAGCCTAAAATCTGGCTTTTTGATAAAACATTACAGTGTTACAATATTTTGTACATTAGGCAAATATGTAGACCAGGCTGTACTGTGTATCGTATGCACTTGGCGTGTGTGTGCGAGGTTAACATTTACTATAAAGCAGTCAATACTTAGGCAACCGTTTAAAGCTCACCAGTCCTGGTCACATACTTTCGGCAAATTTTGTCTTGTGGTGACACTGAAGGCCCAGTGTCAAGGGTCCTGCTTTGCTTCTGTCCCTTACAACACTGTTGCTAAATTATTGTAATGTATTTCAATTTAGTGTCAATTGTATGTTTGGCTCTTTATAAAATAGTTTCAACAAGTTTATATTTTATTTTGCAATGAAGCTATTGTATCTGTGTCTCTTGTCATTAGCATTAAAACAAAGCACAACATCTTCTTCAAGTATAAAGAACACGATCAGCTGGCTTAATGGCTGTACATAATTAAGGCTATAGGCTACACACGCTAAATTACATTTTCAGTTTGGCGTTGATGCATGGAGCGACTATGTGTTTGTGAATGTGATCTATGAAGATGGTGGTGGGGATTTAGGGAGGACACCCCCTAGTGTCTGTGTATGTGTGCGTCTGTCTGTCTGTCTGCCTGACATCAGAAGTGCTCCAGGGCACTGCTCATCCTTTGCCCTGTTAGCATCCTACGCCATCTCAGATCTACAGATCTACTCCTATATCTCTCTATCTGTACAGCTCTGGGGAAACACAGCCTGCACAACAGCACTGGTAAACATTAGCTAGACGCTCTTCCCTTACACCCCATACACATACTGACTTCTCTAAGCCCTTCCTGGCTTTGACATTAACAAAGCTCTGCGTACCTCTGAGAGAACTGACACTCTTCAAATGGCTTGACGTTAATAACAATATTTTTAATGCTCACACATTAGCGAATGCAATAATTAATGTATGAATAATCACCAATGTGAAAAGCGTTATCAATAATTGTATGAATAATGCACGTGCATAATGGATGAGAGTTGCCCCAAGGCAGAATCTGGCATCTGCGCTCTTCTCCGGGACACTACATGTTACAGAGACAGGCATGATCAAATAATGGCACACTGGCCTTACATCAGCCAGCCTTCCTTCTTGCGCTGGAGCCTTCCACTGCACGTTTTGATGTGATACGCCTGGCCATGTGCCTTGGCGCTGTTTACAGCCGCATCCATGCTCCAGTGAAGCCCCGAGACTACGATGGCTGGGAGTCAGCCTGTGAACCCGGCCTGGGAGTTAGGGAGGGGCCTGAGCATTAGCATTCTACACAACATTCCCCCTGCTTCTCTGAGCTAATAAGGGAGGCCTGCACCAGCCATCCTCATCTAGATTAGGAGTCTTATCGCTGCCACCTGCATGCAGCAGTCTTCCATTCATATGCAGATGTCGCTCAGTCTGGGATAGGGCGTGTCCCAACTATGTCACTTGTCATCTCAAGGCAGATATTACTGCTGGTGTGGATAACCTTGTTGCTGGGGTTCACTGGGATGTTTGTTTCCTGTAACCTTCCAACTAGCACTGGTAAAGGTAGATGTAGAGGAATACAATGGCCAGTAGTAGATTAGTTGTGTTACTAGTTACAAACACATAGAAAACAAGAAGCTCTACATTGTAAACTGTAAGTTTACATCTTTAGTGGGAAGGATCATAGTTGTCAGTTTGAAATGAATGAACGAATGATAATGTCAGCATAGACATGACATAATGGCCTTAGGTGATTATTAGCAACTGGAAAAGGTTGGACAAGTCACAATGGAGTGCTGATGAAGACACAATGGAGAGCCCATGATGGATGGCTCTCTGGGGATGACTCAACCAATCAATGGTGCCTATGAAAACAAACATGTCATTAAGCACAAAGCAGAGAGCCCGCCTTTCATCGACAGATATGTGTTTGTATGACGCTCCCATCAACTAATCTTCATCGTCCAATCTTCCATTGGAGGGTGAACTCTGACCTTAACAATATGTCAGGCAGATTGAGCTATAACCATACTCTGGAAATTCCAGTATTAGAATCTAATAATAATGTTTATATTTTGCTCTGTATACATTAGGGATGCACTCAAATCCAATTACATTATTCGTGAAAGCACAAATAATGCAATGCAAACTCATATTTAATCTACCAAATATTGCTTGTTATTATTCAGGTTTGGGGAAAAAAAATTCTTACAATATAGAAAATTTGATTTCACTAACTACTTTTTTTATTTACTACATATTACTGAATGAATCACTACATTCTGTCCTACAGAGTCAGCGTAAAGCAGGAGCAGGAGAGCTGACCATTCCAGGCTGTCAGTTAAGGAAACACTTGCATTGAGCTGGAGGCGTCATGTGAGGTCTAACCAGACAAAAACCCTGTATAAAGTAGTAATCCTTACTTCCACTATAGTGAACTGCGGTAACAGTAAAGGGTATTTGGATTATATGCACAAGCAGGATAGTATACTAGCTATCTCAATTCTCCACTACATGTATTAGCCTAAATGTGTAGGATAAACCCATTTGAATAGCACATTGCTTTCATTATTGCCTTTAATAAGCTGGAAGTTAGAATACATGTTGGGGTATTCATGAAGCAATTACAATGCATTTCTGCTCTATTGTTGTCACAACCTGCCCCTCCGTTGATGTTAGAAAACATTGCCTGATTTAATGTGACTTTTCTATCAGAATACAGATCCGAATACATTTGTGGTTGAACAGATACACATATTGACATCGCAGTATACCTCTAGCAGCAGGTACAGTACTACAGTGTGTTAAACTGGTCACTTTATTGTAACGCACACACTATAACATTTACAACATTTTCCTTACGGTCAAGGAATGTGTTTAGATGTATTCACAAATAGTGCCACCATTGTATTGTGTTTATAGGTTATGGTCAGGCAGTATCTAGAGTGAAGGATTGATGTTACCTTTCTTCTTTGTTTGTTTTCAAGAGAAGGTAGGTACGCTTTAACATGTAAAGTCTGCTGTGTGAGATTCTGTTTTGCTCTACTGTTTTCTATCTGGCACCACACATGGTCTTCACCCTGGTTGTTTTGCATTGTTTGAACATGAGCCTAAACCAAAGTAACACTTGTATCACAATGTAAGAACACACAAAAGGGACACTTAAACACACAATGAGCCTTTCAGAAATGGCCTTTTGAATATTACATAGCCCAGTAGAGCAGTATATTAGCCCAACGTGGCTGAAACAAATGGCCTCCTTCCCAACAGACCACAGTGAGAGATCAAATTGGCTAAGCAAGGGGCGGTGGACATTATCTCCTAGAGACAGTGGAGGTGTGGGGGGGGGGAGCAGGGGGACACTTTTATAAATAGGTGGGGGCACTTTTCCCCTGGCACTTCTCTTGGCCTGCGAAGGCCTCCCAGGTTTGTGCAATCTCTCAGTGTCAACATCTTTCTGTGAGGCAGATTCAATTAAGATTAAGCCACTGGCAGAGGCGCCGAGAGACAGGGGTCAGTTTGATTTCGCAGATTGGCATTGTGCTTTTTTTCTTCTACTTCAGCTCAGGTTACCAGCCCGCCTGCCACTCTTAGTTCATGGAGAGAGGATAAACTGTCTCTGCCCTTAACCCTCTCACTTGGAAAGGCCACTGTGAGGACCTATTTGAAGTCATGAGTAAATATATTACTCCTCATGTTATGATAGATTATGGGCCTGTGTTTGTGTGTGTGTCTGTGTGTGCGTGTCTGTGTGTGCGTGTCTGTGTCTGTCAGTCCAGATTTATTCTGCATACACATATTTATGGACATGTATTATAATAACACATGACTGCTCATACAGTAAATCGTCAACGTGGGCCACTTTGTGTTTGTGTTCAATAATCACAATGTATATAGATAATAATGTAACCATATTTAACAGTGGTTTGTCCTGCAGGGACACTTCAGCAGGTATGTTACTTTAAGTCCTAATGGACTAAACACTTATCTTTCTCTACTCCACAAGCCCAGCAGTAGCCTTGTAACACACACCAATTATACATTGTGTGGCAATTAAAGAGCACTTAATGACAACACACTGAGATAGGCCCATTCAAGCAGGCATGGGTAGGTGTTGGGGGTTGATGGTGGAGGTTTGTGGTGGGATATTGGTGATAATGCGGAAGCCTTGAATGGAATAAATAACCTTTACACAGCCTCTAATAGACCCCAGCCTGGCAGCACCACAGTATGTTGACCTCTGCTCTGAAGGGTCAGTCTCTTCTGCCTGGGTGAACGTTACAGACAAGCTTTGGCCTACAGCTGCACCTCATTACAATGCCCCATAAAAAAGTGGGCAGCCTAAAAGAGGGGAGCCCAGCGACCATTAAAAAGGTGAAGGGGGGCGGCTAGGGTGGGGAGGTGTAGTGGGTGTAGAAAGAAAGAGGGGGGAAAGATCGGCGAATGAAAACAGAAGCGTTAAGTCATTAGGGTCCATTGTTGCAGTCAAATGGCCAGCACACAAGCTCTGTGTGAATGGGAAATGGGGCTTAATGACCTGAAATGGACTTCAAAGGCCTGGACAAAAGATGAGGGGGTAGCTCCACTCACAGCCAGAGAATGGCTGGGGTGTTTAGATTGCTAATGTGACGAAAGTAAAACTACTCCACTGTTTCTTATGGAAATGCACTTTTGTTTCTTTCTCTGAGATAAATAGTTGTGGGGGCAATTTATCTGCCATTGCCCATTCATTTGTATGCATTGTTATGTTATCACATTATTATTCACTGCACTGTATTCAAATTGACTGTGTGCATTTGCGTGTCTGTGCCTGTATGTGTGTTTGTGTGTGCCTTCATTCATACTGTTGTTTCTGGGAGTGTTATTGTTACTTGATCTGGATAAGACCTAAGTGCTTAAAATGTAAATAAAAATGTCAATGATGTGTGTGTGTGTGTGTGTACGCTTATGTGCACAATGGAACATTCATGCAGAACATCTATGTTTTTTCCACTGTATGTTAGCATAATAGCAGTCTATTAGCCAGTCTGCTTGGTGACTGGTTGGCTTTGGCCATAGTCGTTTAGCTTGTGCGTGAAATTATGGATGACAACAACTGCTACTGTTGCCAGGTTGGTGATGGTGGGAGACCAAGCCACTGGCATGCACCTTCCAAGTCTGTCAGTCACTCAGCTCCATGTCTGTGCAATGCCACAGCTGCCAGTTAGCATAGCATGGACACTTGGGCTACACCCAGTTAGGATTTGAGCGGCTGGTCAGACGCTCAAATCCACAGTTAAGCTTGCTCAATAGGAGCGGCCAGGTATTCAAGTGGGCTCTTATCCTGTCTTACAACACATCCTAGATCCATGATTTAAAGATCAAATACACAAATGACTGGAATTTGTCTAAGATTAGAAACACCCAAAACAACAAAAGAACCGCTGCTTTGTGTTTAACACCAGAAAGCACCTGTCAATTGCAAGTACAAGGCCATCATAAATATTGATACTACTACCATTACACACACACCCATGAACACACCAATGTTATTATTATTATTATTATTATTATTATTATGTAACTGCAATGGGTGAGTTCCTGCCCATTTCTCATCCAACACTTGACTACAAGAATATTAGTAGTATTAGTAATGCTTACTGTCATATACTGTATCTCAGTCTAGTGTTAACAACCTTACAATTGCTCACCCAACTTAAAGGTGGGGTAAGCAAAAATATAATATACTTAATATATATTGAGCTAAGATGTTTTATATTTAGTAAATTTTTTATTGTTGTTGTTGTTGTCATTTATCATGGCCATTAATAGTTTTTTAATGTTTAAAATCAAAGTCCAGTCTCCACAGATGCCATCGTTGAACCACCAACCTGCCCTTCTATCCTTTTCAAGTTCCACAATCTTCACTGTCAGCAAAATCTACCAGAAGTGTCCATTTTCTAAATGGATTATCAACAGTATGAGGCAGCATGAAAGTAAAGTGCCTGGTACATCAGCAACCAGGAAATGAGTTATTGTGCATACACATGGATTCAAGGCCGATTCTCAGAGAGAATTCAACCACTAAGCACCTCATATCTGCGGGCAGGACCTGAAGTCTAATACATCCATACGTGTCTACGATAACAACCATGCCACAGTGGTACTGACATACTGACAAGCAGAGCTGCCAATAGCCTGTAGGCAGTCGATTGGCAATTGGAGGCAATTGGTCATGCATACACATGCATTCACACATGCAGACAGGCTGACTGCACATGCACGTATTTACACAGACAGGCACACACACACACACACACACACACAGACAGACACTTGAACATGTGATGTAGCTGCATACTGCAGTTTTGATGCCCTGACCTTTAAGTTGGCTGTAAGTTTAAACATGGTTTATGTTCCTCTCTTACAAGTTTTTTACAAAACTGTGAAATTGCATTCCAGCAGAAAGCCTTTGAGAACAATGTATTGGTGGTCTTCACCTCCTCTAACTTGGATTGTAGCCAGATGTCAGAGAAAACACTTTGTCCTCACACCAGTCTTTACAGCAGACTGCAGCTTGGGGCCCACATGGTACACATGCCCTGGTTATGCTTTCAGCGTGTGCCCACAAAAAGCCAGCTACTATATCCTTGATCCCAGCCTGCCTCTTTTAAACCTGTTTGATTTCCAAAATGGTGCGCAAATGTGTATGTATGTGCGTGTTTCAGGGTTATGTATACAGTATAATTGTGTGTGTGTGTGTGTTGTAGTTGGAAATAAGAGAGAAGGGGTGTGTGGGCAGAATTTGCTTTGTTTCCCTGTTGTCTGCAGTTTCTTGGCACGGCTTGCCAATCCGCCTATCTGGCAAGCGTAGGGACTGAAGTTGCAGTAGGTATGAAGCATTTCAAAGAGCGCCTTTGATGTGAACAAAGCAAACCAGTAAAACGGCAATGGGAATAATCAGATATTATGGGGCTTTCATCCCGCCTCGCCGGGTTCATTATGGATACTGGAGTCTGGCTTGAGGCTAGCAACCAGCGCTGCACAGTAGGATGCTGTGCAGACAACTTCATTGAATAGTAAGCCCCGGCACCGCCTCCTCCATCAGCTTTATCATATTTCTAATTTCCACCGATCCTTTCTTCAGATTTGGCATTGATTGGACAGCCCACTCCCTCCCGCTCTCCGCCACTCCTGCCTCTATTAAGGAAAGGGCCTGTGCTCTAATTACATCATCCTCCCAGTCTAATAGAGGCACCCTGTTAAACAAACAATTGATCCCCACTTAACACGTGTACCCACGTTAGTAAAACACTATTTGCCAATTGGCCAAAGGCAACAGAGACAGGAGAGAAAGGCTGAGAGGCGGGGGAGCTGCTCAGGGACCTTGCTGCTGCCGGTGGAACAGATGATGATGATGATGATGATGATGATGAGCGAGGGAGGGTGGGAGGGAGGAGGCTGTGGGAGTTGTGGAAAGAGGAGAAGATGGGAAGGCAGACAAACATGGTAAGAGAGATGTGGGTTGTCCACAGTACAGTGTCCCTTAGCGATGCTCATTTGACTGCCTGCGCCTCATGGGAGAACACAGCCTGCTGCTGTCAGTGCAGTGTGTATGTTTACAGCACATGACTATACTGTAAGTCCATGCCTTTAAGTCTATGATGTTCATGTGTGTGCGCATGTGTGTGTGTGTATGCACATGCGCGTTGGTGTGTGTGCGCGCGTGTGTTTGCGTGTGTGTGCGCGTCTGTGCGTGTGTGCACATACGCGTGTGTGTGTGTGTTGTTCCTGGCAGGGTGCGTTTGGGGGGGGGGGGGGGGGGGTTAAGGCAAAGCTAACAGATTGCCTCGTTTGCCTTTTTGAACTGCCCAGCACGTCTGGAGAACAGAGCGAGACAACAAAAGGAGTTAATGACTTTATGGATAGGCCATGCTGGCACACAGGCCATTATCATCCTAACTCACAGATCAGATGCCCTGCTACAGTCCCTAGGCCTCTGGCCTGCACACAGTACTGCACGATGCTAACACATCACTTCAGAAACTAAATGACTGGATGGGTGGTTGGTTGGATGGGTAATTAAACCAGAAACTTGCAGTATATGCAGACTTGCAGTCTAAATACATTGTGTAATTGTGTAAATAGTGTATGTACAGAACATGGGATAAAAACAAGCTCAGATCAAGCTGTATAGCTGATTAACATTCAGATACACAATAGAGTCAGAATCGCAGCATCTGAGTTGTTAGAGCATGTACATAATATACTGTATGTGTGAATGCCTGTCTATGTCACGTGTCCATACATGCATCATATGCTCGTCTGTAAGTGTGTCTTATATGCATGCACGTGGTGTGAATACAGTATATTAACGTGTGTGTGTGTATCAATAGTGTACGGAGGTGTGTGTGTGTGAGGGAGGTCCAGTGATGTAAACGTATCAGATGGTGAGGACTTTCCACGCTGCACTAAGACAGCTTAAGCCCTCTCTAATTACAGCACATCTGTTGCTGCACACAGGCATTTCTGTCATGTGGTACAACAAATACTTTAGCATTCAGAGCAGTGCATACCTAATGAGCCCAGAGCCCAGGGCAACACACGTTTCCCCACCAGGATCAAAAACCCAGCATGCACATACACACACACACACACACACGTGCGCGCGCATGCACGACAGACTCACAGACACAGACAGTACATGAACACACTAAGGCTACAGAATCACAAAAAACACATCATAATCACACATAATGATACAGATTGAAATCACACTTGCAAGCACACACACAAACACAACATCTCACGAACACCAGTATAGACTGAACATATAAGCGCACACACGCACACACACACACACATACACACAGAAACAAACTCAACCTATTCTTTTAAAAAGAGTCAAATGATGGAAATGAAAGAAGCCCAACGCATGCTGAGATGGTGTTTACACTTCCTGACAACATTGTGAAGGAGTTATCAAGGTGCAAATCAAACGGCTCGTCTGTTCTAATTATTACTTGCCCTAAATAAAGACAGGTTGTCTTAGCGATCGACCTGGGGCGTGAAGCTGGTTGAGAGAAATAACATCAAGGTGCAGATGAGAGCATACCCGCAAGGATATCTGGCAGTCGGTGTAAATGTGCTAAGGTTGCGCTATAATAACGCAGTAAGCTAGCTGTAATTACTGTTGGGGAGACAGGGATAAAGAGCTTGGCTCAGACCGCTGGAGTCACTGACAACAGGTGCTGGTAGCACACATTGGAATTCCCGCTAGCCAATCACTTTGGGCCTTAGACGGAAGGGTGGGGCCAACCACGAGGAGGTCACATGATTGGATGAATTCTTGTGAGGGATTTAGCTACCTGTGAGATTAAATATCAGTCAGAAGACTGTGTGCACGTGGAACTAATTGAAGATAATAAGACCTCACTGCCTCTAAGACAACATAGCGTGCACATATTTACAGAAACTGAACCGCACTCACTCAGACTGGAAACTAGTGGCTTTTATCAAACAAATTGCCCAAAATGGCCTCAAATTGTTTTCTCTGCTCTGTTTATCTTAGGGCTTTAGTCAATGGCTGCCGCTGGATCTAGAGAGTTGGTTATGACACAGGCTTAGCATATGGTTCACTGCAAGACTGAGGCTTAGCGTTAGCTTGCGGTTTTCTGACTGTCAACCTCCTTGGCTTAGGATCCATTTTCCAGAGACATTCCAAAATGTCATTAGGAGATTTATCACCCCCAAAAAAATATCATATACGCATATGTGCCCTCACACACGCATACACATACAATACATATATATCCTAACACCATGTGTCCTCCACGCAGCAAGCGCTCTCATCTCCTCCAGTCAAGTGGCGTGCTAATATGTCCGTACACCCTACAGATACAATATAGCCTTATTGGCGAGTCGCTCTATTAGTGACAAAAGGTCACACTGAAAATATTAAACTTATGAAGGCTTCGCACTCTCCCTGCACCCAAATATGCGGAGGAAGCACAAAAAAGGTGTTGTGTCCTCTGTGTATGATTATATCTTCCTCCTTCATCCTTCCAGCACTGACCCAAGGGCCACTGGTTTATTGGTCTCAGATGCTGGCTGCCTCTCAATGTACAAAAGAGCCCGTTATTCCAGGCCTATATTAAAGCTGGCCTTCACATGCAGCATTAATCACACACACACACACACACACACACACACACACACACACACGCACAGTAACACAACACACGCATGCCTGTAGATACATATACATACATACATACGCCTATGCACTGCCACATGTACACCTACACAGTTTGCTGTCCTCTCATGAAGGACAGAGAAGCTCCTATGTACTGTGTATGTGCCAGTGTGGACATGCGTATTAGAGTCATAGCATGACATGTATATAGAGACGTGTGTATGATACACACACACAGGCTGGGTGAATCTGCATGGATATGTTTTATTATTGTGTGTGTGTGTGTGTGTGTGTGTGTGTGTGGTTGGTGGGGGGGGGTATGGTTACAGCTATCAAATACTTTTTAAAGCTTGATTTCCCAAGGGAAATGACAGAGGTCATCTCATCGGTGAGAGATGAAAACAACATTTGCATGCGATTGGTCACACCAACGACATTAAAGTTTTAGTTGGACAAAAACATGTCAAAGAAATTTACATGGGTGCGCTGACAGGCCCAACAGAGCCGCGGACACAGCCCATTGCCACTTCCAATTATTAAGGCTATTTCATTGTGCTTGGACTCCACATGCCTGGATCCCCAATAAAAACATAACGAGGAGGAGATATCGCTCCTTTGTCACCAGTATTATCGCTCCTTGCATCCGCTGAGTGAGTATCAAGCTGCCAATCAGAATTAAGTAGTGGGCACACGGCAGCGAGATGATTTGCCTGGCTCAGCTACCATGCATTGATTTAAATAATAAAAGAGAGATTTCTCTCAAGGCCCTGAACATGGTGCCAATAAGAGAGCAGGGAAAATGGGAAAATGGCTGTGTGCAATGAGAAATAACAGCAAATTGAGGGTATAATGAACACGTTTAATATTTCATCTTTCTAGATGGAAATATCTATAGTGGATGGCTGCTCTTTTTCCTCGCTCGCCTTTTTAGCCTCGAAAACATTAAAGAATTTGAACCGGCTGCTGGTACTAAACAAGAGAAAGAGGCAGTTTGACAGTATAAAGACAGTAATCATTTGCAATTACACAACATACAATCCTATCATTGCTGGCTGGCCTTCCATCATCTACTGTAAATCAGGAGCTCATATGAAGCTGTTGGCTCGTGGTTGATAGTTCTCTCTCTTTCTCTGCACTGTCATACTGTAGGCAATGCCATGACACTTTCTGCCTGACAGTCCAGCAATCATACCTTCTTTTGCTTTATTAGCCAGTATCACAAAGTTAAGCTATACCTAGGATTGACTATGGGTATTGGGCAGTATATATCCTTTCTGAATAGACGTCATCAGTACATTTTTCATACCACATTGGATATGGTGACTTAGCTGGAAGTATCTGAGATATTATTTTTGTCAGGGTGAATAGAAGTGGCTCAGGAGGCTGGTTATAAGGGTGATATGGCTTCCATCTGTCCTGTAACAGAGGAAACCTATCAATGTGTGGTTGAGTGCATTTTGTCTGCATTTTATAGAATCTAAATTACATTAAATACTTTTTTTGATGTTACAATGTTATATACTGGAAGCCCTTCTGTTATATTTCTAAGAACGCCGGTTCATTTTCTAGATCAGAGGCTTTTGCGTATGACACAAATCTGAAGTAAATGGCCACAAATATGTATCTTAAGTGAAATCAGGTTGGCTGGGTTGTTTATCTTTCATTTGTTTCACTTTTTATTTTGACTGTGAGATTTTAAGCAGTGCCAGGTTGGCTAGGTTGGCTAGCCATTGCAAGGTTTTATCCAGCCATTCCCTCTGTTTGTTCTGATGGCTAAATGGATTTGATAGCTCTCTTCTCTATGCATGCATATTCTTAAAAGTCAACCAGTCTGTTTAGAAGACCTTTTCTGCAAACAACTCTTAACCATTGCCTTTCAAAGTGGGGGTCCCTGACAGTTTTGATACATTTTACTATTAAGAACCTTGTGTGAGCTGGATATACTATTATGTTAAGTTCTGCTATAAATAAATGATTTATCAAGGTTATGGCTACATTCTGTTTGTGATTGTTTTATGTGTTATCAATATTATTTTATACATTAAATAATTAAATAAATGTCTGAGACCTGCTGGATGAGTTATTTTATTCAACAGGACCTGGTTGCTATGCCAAAACATGAAAGCCATTGTTAAGGATGATCCTTAGTTTGTTTGAATTGACTCAAAGTATTAAGGCCTTCTGCCCAAAGCAGAGTGCCATATTCCCTGGAATATACAATGACCCAGCACCTTGTGGGGTCACATGGAGCAAGTTCATTAGATAAACCCCCAACCAAGGCGTGTTAAATTGAATAGTCTGTAAGGCCCATTACACAGAACACAAATCATTGTGTCTTTGAAGATTAACACTTTAGAAACCCATTGGGAAGTTGTAAATCTCTTTCCTGGGTTCCTGGAGAATTGGCTGGGTTACAAGGGTAAGGCAACTCAACCACACCATGGGATACCACACCTTTATTAATAATAAATACATATCACAGTCTCACCAAAGCAAGCTCTCACATCTGTCACAGATGTGACAGATGTCACAGATGTGACAGATGTAACGTAACGCTGTCATTACAGCGTTACGATCATGATAATGATGTTTCAACATTAATTGTCTTACATGAATAATAATTAAATAAGGAACTGTCTTTCTGAGTATTATTATGCGTTCATTAGGCCTCTGAATAGATGCATATTAGATACTGTTATTTGTATTATTATTATTTATTTACAAACCAGCTTCAAAGGAGCTCCTCTCAGATTCTCAATTTGGTGAAATGGGGTCAATATACAGGCCATTATTTCAACAGCCCCCAACACACACACTAGAGCACAGGCCAATGGGCCCCATCGGTTAAAAATTAATTTTTACGTGTCCTGAATTTGTGTACTGACGATTACTGATTTCTTCACTTTTAATCTGCCTTGGAATCATACATTATTCATTTGAATGCTTGAAATATTAAACGTGCGTATTCATTTCATTTATCATCGGCAAAAACAAGAGGAGAAACAAAATTGCAAATCTTCAATTGTGCTGGATGAGGTCTCTGGAGGAAACCATCGACTCTACATTACTCCTCAAGTTCTTATGAAAGCGTTGATGAGATGAACATTGTGAAATGAAAAACATGTTCTTTCATCTGGAATTGATTAAACATAATAGTTGTAATTAGTCAGATAAGAAAACAACGTTACGTGGAGTAGATACTGTACGAACACCTATTTCTAACTGACCTAAAGCAGTAACCAGGTACTGTAGGCCTTTTGAGTCATGACCACAAACAGTTCACTGCACAACTCTTTTTAAGCATAACATATAAGCACAAATACAAATACAAATGGATGGTGCATGCATATTTTACTGTTGTAACAAACTAGAGTGAAAACTGGGGTAAGTAACTGAAAAACATTTAATGATAATACACGAAACACAACTTAGCTG
>JAODUH010000018.1:5889051-5896551 GCA_027564835.1 Typhlichthys subterraneus
GAGAGAGATGACTACACTGTTGTCATTGGGTGAATTATGGGTGTAAAGATCATTGCTTTGAGTCTTGACTACACAAACAGGATGTGTCATGGAGGATACATGGGGGTCTCTCAGCATGGGGGTCCGCCCCTTCACTGCTACTGTGGGCAGATTTATCATCTAAAGGTTAAGGGTGAGATACAGGCATAGGAGGCTGTGTGTGTGTGTGTGTGTGTGTGTGTGTGTGTGCACGTGTGTAGGATGGGGAGGAGGGGAGGGGGTTCTATGTACAACAGAGGGGCAGCTAGCTCCGAGTGGGGAAGTTTACATGTTTTCTTTTCTCCTGTTTATCAAAACAAGGGGGTGACAGGTAGCCTATGGAGGGCCAGCCTCCATAAAGCTGCCAGGAGAGAGTAGCAGCCACATGTCTGAGGAGTAATAGGATCCCTAAGGGCTGACCACCGTTAACTTTTACTACTGTAAATACTCTGCGCTGCTTTCCCTTGTGTCTTCCCCAACCCCCTGTAGCTTTAATGTAAGCCCTGTGTTTGATTAACCCCAGTACTGCAGGCACATATGCTCACACCCATGCACATGGATGGAGAGGAGGCCACACGATGTGTGTGCTCACGCTGACATTAATATGCTGTCACATACAGGTTGCAAAAACATAATCCCTATATCAACAACACACCATTTGTTACAGAGCTAACACAGAGGCATGGCCTGTGTAAAAGGTCACGCAGCACACACACACAAAGCATGGAAAGAAAGCGCACACACACAAACACACACACACACACGCAGTGTCTGCACATACACTCAAATACACTTAGATACGCAAACAATGCAAACCATGAAAGAACCATAGCACCAGGTGTGAACAGACACACACACGCGCACACGCACACAAGCACACACACACACACACACAGCAGGTTTAGCATAATAGGGGCATCAGGGTGTCTAGCGGCATGAGATACAGGCAGACAGACAGTCAGTCAGTCAGACAAACAGGCAGGTCTGTGTGGGGGAGATCAGTGAGGTAGAGAGCCCTGATTGATAAACTCCCTATCTGGCTATTTACGATCTGGCTGCAGAAGAGGCAGGCTTAGCCAGACAGAAAAGCAATTAATCTGCAAACGAGCTGGGGAACAGCCGGCCTGAGCATTGGAGCCTTCTACCAGCGAGGCTCTGGAGGGGAGATAAGGCTGCAGACGGCTATTTATTGTACATTTTAATTAAGTGCTTGTTAACGCTAGTTATCTTAACAGTCACAAAATTACCGTTGTAATGCATTTTGTTTGAGGAAAAATGGAGAGGGCTGGAGCACTTTATGAAAGCGGGCACAGCTTGCCTCCATTTGAAATCACAGGATAAATTCAGAGGAGGCGGATGCCACAGTGATCTAAGCTCAGGCGCTAATGGTTATTTAATATGGCCATCAGCGGTCCCAAGTCCCCAGCATACGGCGCTTGCACAATAGCCTCCAAACCCTCTTTAACACTTATTTGAGATGACAGGAAAAATGAAACCGTTTGTGCTTTCAATGGAAAAGCAATCATTGGTACATTATACTCCGCTTGCCCTATCATGCTAATGCCGGGTAGAAATGTCACCAAATGTATTTAAAAGGCTGATGGAGTGTTGCCGTTTGATTCCTGCTGCCCGCCTGATTAATAAAAACCTTCAATTTGTATGTAAATGCAACCTGGGGCTCATATCATCTGCACACCTGCACCTTGAGAAAAATAATAAACTCAGGTTTAATGTGGCAATTATGAGTGTTTATGGGGATTTCAGAGAAGAGGGTTAGCGGAGGGGAGGTTGGCCTGATGAGGGGGCTCTCAGAGGGGAGCAGGCCAACCCGGACCAACCCGCTACAGGAGTGACCTGATGCACAAATATAACCCCAGCGCTGAGAGCTTAGCACAACACGGATGCTTCCGGAACACTGTCGGGTAATGAGCAGACACGCTGGTGTTTATGTTGGCACCGTTTGGTAGGTGTTCGCATCGCAAGCAGTCATGGTAGCCTTAAATTAAATTGAATCCAATGCATTGTAAGATAGCAACACATTCTGTTGACAAGATTGTGATAATATAATAGTATATTTGGAGGATAATTAATCAAAAAATTTATATATTTTTGTGAAAGACTGTAAATATACATCATCTGTATGGATTTATTATACTAGTATTGTACTATTCATGGCAGTCTTGTTAACAGAATCCCATCGTACAATGCTTAGCCTGAAAAAAGAGCAATTATAATGCAGCATGTGAAACTGAGCTAACGCAAAGCTAGCCATGCCCATTGTTCACTGGTAATTGATGAGTGTTTTGTATTGTACTTTTATTAGCATTATACACTCCCAGCCTCACACCCTTCTTGCTGCCAGAACAAAGTGAGAGCATATTGACTAAATGTGAGAGGAGAAAAGATTATGGAGCAAAGATTAAAGGCAGGTATTGTTGACTGAAATTCTGGGGTGGCTGTCTGCAGCTTTCAACCACCCACTCACCCACACACACACGCACACACACGCACACACACACACACACTAGGGCTTTGAAGCTTTGCACCTCTCCCCTGCCCCCCTTCCCTTGCCTGGGCTGGGACGTGGCTCACCTTGACCGCTCTAACCTGTCAAGATGAGCTCATTCAGGAGGAGAGAACCTGCTGAACATATTGACACGTCTGCTGCAGACCAAAACAACGGCGGTATTCACACTAACAGACATGAGCGGTAAGAGCTACGGAGACAAGCGGGCCCTTGTATCATGCGTATCCTATAAAGAAACAATATTCCTTACTTTGCCAGTCCGGCAAGGAGGTCCACTGTGAATGCAGGTGAGTGCTGTAGTTCTGGCCTGACCTGGTGCTGTACGAGGCGCTACATCCACACATGGCACGCAGAGGCAAGTGACAAAGGCCATGTAACAGAAGAGAGAAAAGGTGAATATGTGCATTTGGAAATGTGTCAAAAACTTCTGTGGTCTGCATTATGCGGGCGAGTAGACCAGCGGTACGTTGATAACGGCTATCTGCCCTGATGATCAGGTGGCAAGGAATAATAGCTCCACGGTGTTGTGACTAAGAAGATGTGGGCCACTTTCTCTCCACCTCACTGTAGAAAGAAATCCCCACCTGCCTAATGGCTTTAGGCAGCAGCCGTTCGCACTGCTAATCTTCCGTCGCTCTGAAAATAACTTTTTGTGCCGTTTGAAGATTGGATTTTACAGATCACAACGGCAAGGCAATGCATCCACTCAGCTGTACTTCTCATGAGAAACGTATTGTGATCTCTAATAATATTCTGTATACGGCGTCAGCCAAGCGCTACCTTTAAACGTGATGCTGTATTAATATTAATATTTATGGACTGTGGACGAGTGAGAGCCATCTGATGGGATATGGGCAGAACAAACTTCCATTAATTCCTATGGAGGGGAAAGTCCAAATTAACGTCTATTCACATTTTAATACCTTTATGCTAATGTGGGTTCAGAGGGACAGAGCGTTAAGCCCACAGGAGAAGGAGGGTTAAAGCTGATTCCTAACCTAAGAACAAATTACTCACATACAGAAATGAGCTGAAAGTGCTTTTTCATCATGTAAAATGTAAAACGTATATACAGTGTGTGTGTGTGTGTGTGTGGGTGTGTGTGTGTGTGTGTGTGTGTGTGTGTGTTTAAGAATGCACAGTGTGTTGTATATGGTATCTAAGTCAGTATACACTCATTATGATTTAGATTAACTAGACATGAAAGTAAAAAGCTAAACCTACAGCATGTTTTGATTTACACTGGTCACCATCTTGTGCCCAACAGCAGTCATGTCAGCATTCCCACCACAGCAGAATGTCGCACATTTGTACGGTGGAGCAGTGGTGCAGAAACCATTTCTAGGTCACATCCTCTTTGATCTCCATTTTAGGAGGAATCCCAAAACCCTCCAGTCAACTCCCCTCTGTGGGCCTTGTGGGAATCAAGTCCATCCATTGTGGTTTGTCGGGCCTGCTTAGTAGTGCTGCGCTGTAGCAAACACAAATAGATTGCGCCGGTGGCAGTAGCAGCCCCATCCAGCCCACAGTGTTACAGCTGTAATCATTACATATTTACTTGGGAGGACAAGCGCCTGCTAGCTCCAAATATCCACCTATCAGTACATGTCTGTGTCGTGACACCTGCAGTATAATTGTCATTAATTGCTCTCATTTGAGCTTCAGGTCAGGCCAATGGAAGCGCAGGTGTTTGGGACAAACCGTGATTATCCCCATCCAAAGAGCGGGGCGGGGAAGAATGATTTCCCCATCGAGGAAGGCCCGGCGCATGATGCCTGTCCATTCTTCCTGGTTTTAACACACATTAGTGGGTAATTGGGGCTCTCGCCAAACGGGGAGGGGAAATCGCTCTGGAAAAAGGTGCCATTATCATCCACCCCTTTTCTCTCCATTTAGACGATGTGTACTTTGGGTGTCAACAGAATTAATGAGACCCTTATACATGGTTCAGATGAGTTTAATTGAAAAGAGAGGACCTTAAAGTACCAGCCCTCTATCTCCTAGCCATCCATCTGTTTGACTCCATCTTTATCTGATTACCTTGTTATCAGCCCACGGACAGTGTTTTCAGACACCATCATTACAGGCCTATCATGACTCAATGGCTGAAAATGTAAAGCAATTACCAGACAAGGTGTCCACGCCAGCGTAGCCAATCAGAGAAAGCTATAGCTGAAACCTTGTCTGTGCATTGACCGGAGTTTTTTTAACGCAAGGTTAGCATGCAACATATATTTCCCACAGTTCACTATGGGAAAGGTTTAATGTTCCTTTCCAGGACAATGCAGGGATGACTGTCTTTCTTTAATCCGTTGCCTATAATTTAAGTTTTACCCCATAAAAAGCTGACAAAAGTTTGACCCCTAAAAAACCACAAGCTACTTACATGCTAAGTACTTACATATACAAACAAGAACAAGACAATTATACTTAGATAATGAATACAAACACAACATGTGTGTTGAATTGTTGTCAGCTAATGAAGATCCAAATATTCATTTGTTTCTTCAAATATTTAATTGATATTTATATAAATTGTTTTTCTTTTCTTTAAAGCATCTTCAAATTCCTTGGTGGGCCACGATCCTCAATTTCAGAACAACAACCAAGACAGCAACATATAGGCAACTGTATATATAGGTGTGTGTGGTGTGTGTGTGTGTGCGTGTGTGTGTGTGTGTGTGCGTGTGTGTGTGTGTGTGTGTTTGTGTGTGTTTACCCCACATGGGAGGAATGCAGCCACCAGGCACAAACATCCTTAATCTGTCCTAATAACGCAGCTGTAGACAAAGACACACACTTCAAATATTGCAATCAAGCTAGATTCCCTCATAAAAACACTGTTTACCATCTCCTGTGATTATTTACCTAGCAACATGTGCCCTCCACAAGCGTAAACATCAAGGGATGCCAGTGCATGTGTGTGTGAGCATGTTTCTGTTGACTGACAAAATAAATACACAGCAACATCTGGGCCCCATGTCTTATGGGCCGGTCCCCTAACACTTGTGAGCTGAACATGTAGCTACGCTGTGACTTCAGTCTGGTTAGTGAGAGGAGGAGTCACAGGGTGGGTCTGAACTTGTGTGCGCAGGTGTCTGTGACAAATTAGATCTTAGTCAAAGCCCCTGGTCTGTCATGCTAAAGAGGAGCTCAAAGTATGATATAATTTACTGTAAATAGTTCACAGAGTTCAGCGTATATTAACAAAACTTCAGTTACATAGCACCCACAGACCCATATACTGTTACTGAAACTCACATGTAACTCAAGCAAGACTGTAAATCTGCTTTAAATCTACACAAAGTTAGAATGTATTGCAGTAGGCTTTTTGGTAAAGCTTTTTATTGGAAACGGTAGCAAAATAGGGAGTAATGTATGAATAATCAGTTTCTGAGGAATAATAATGCAATAGATAGTATCAGAATAGGTATCAGACAAGATGATGATGATAATGAAACATAAGATGGTAAGCCTTATTCTAGTTATCCTTTTGTCTCAGCAGGTGTCTAAAGCCTGTTTGGGGAGTGTCTCCCACTCTACCTGAGTGGAGGTGACCATGG
This sequence comes from Typhlichthys subterraneus, assembly GCA_027564835.1. NCBI lineage: Eukaryota > Metazoa > Chordata > Actinopteri > Percopsiformes > Amblyopsidae > Typhlichthys > Typhlichthys subterraneus. The sequence goes on from JAODUH010000018.1 coordinate 5,895,160, forward strand.
AGGGACATGCTGAGCCTGGCACTGCCAAAGCCCATTCTCTAAACCTCTGTGCATGGGAGAAAACAGATGGCACAGGGAAATCAATAAACCCTCACAACATCGCCCATTTTGTGGACAAATGAATGTGTGTTGAGTGAGAGTGTGTATGAGAGATTGGATGACCTGCTCTCTCCCCCAACGCGCCATGTTATTTATGGCAGTTAGGCCCGGCGCTCACGTGTGCTTTGATGTTTAATTCAAGGACCCGTGCACAGGTGGGGAGGAGAGCGTGGGTGGGTTGGGAACACCAGCACGGCGCCCAGAAGCTCATCAAATCAGATTTGAGCCTACAAATATCCCCTGCCTTGCGTCGACTGCTCTGTCTTTGAGTTCTGGGGGGTGTGAGAAGGCTGGTGCTGCGCATCCTGGTGAGCCAGGTGCAGAACCTGAGTCTGTCCGCCCAAATACATAGCAGTGGGTTTTAAGCTAGTTACTGTGTGCCCTGTCATCACACAGCGCTACATTGATACCTGTAGCACCCGCCTCCTCCAGCTAACCATCACGACACATCTCTGTATCTGTCCCCCTCTCTCACTTTCTCTTTCTCCTCACCGAGGTGCTCCCTGAGATTTATTCCAGCCCAGAGCAGCTCCGGAGAGCGGCTGGTCTTAGCAATTTATGGTTTAATAAGACTTACATAAGTCTTGCAGGTGTGCTTTATGTTCCCCACCCGAGCCCATTTGGAGGATTTATGGAAGGTGTTTGGATTGCTGGCTGATTTAGCAGTCCTCCTTTCCTTACCCCGGCCCGTTCCGGTGACCAAAGACCCCCCCACCTCCAGACTAGCGGGCACGGCCAAGCACTCCACAGGCCGGCGTGTGACCAAAATATCACAAACAGCAGCCCAGGTGTTTGCTATATATGCTATATATATACTGAACATAAACCAGCTTTGGCCATCTTGTTAATGTAAGCACACCGATACAAATCAGTATGTCACAGTGACATATAGGCTAGACTGGAGGTGTCCCACTGGATATGCCTATGGCAATGGTTTTTAAATCAGAATGGCTATCAAAAGCCACATTCAATTCTGATACATGTGGCTATTGTTACGCAGAAGAGAATGGTCCACCATTTTGGCTGGCCCCACTAACCTCCACCATTGTGAAGTCAGACAGCGACATACGCACAATCGCACAACGGCACACAAGCTACATAACTGCTCTTTTAAAGCACAATGAAAGCCCCTCTGAATGGAAGTATGCGTCGCCAAATATGTATCATTGTGATGAGACAGAGCTCAGCTGTCACATTTTTAATATGGCAGCTAAGAACACAGGCTTAATCAGAGACAACATCCCCTCCAGTATCCACTGCTGGTTCTGACATGATTGTTAACCAGGCTTGTTG
>JAODUH010000018.1:5899183-5919954 GCA_027564835.1 Typhlichthys subterraneus
AAGTGCAAGGGCTTTGTTGCATCACTAAAACCAAATAGAGAGGTGGGACGTACACACACACACACACACACACACACGGAGGAAAAGAGGCCCGCCTGGCTCCTAAGTAACCTCTAACATAAACAGGCAAGTAATCAATGGAGAGGCCAACCATGGGGGAGGGGATGAGGGGACACAGAGGAGAGAGAGGGGAGAAAATAAAAATTGTTCAATTACTGGGCAAACACGTTTTTCTCTCTTTTTTCCAAACAAGTGATTTTGCAGTGCAAATCAATGCTGGCAGGTCAGCCCTGCTGCTAATCTGGGCATTACAACTCTCCAATCAGAAGCTCTCAGGTAATGGAGTTGTTATTGAACTTCATAGTCGGGATTAGATTCTTGCTGAAGATCAATGCTGCGCCAAGATGAGACTGATAAACCCTTGATAGCAATCTGAATCCCTGAAGCCAAGGAGTGAATCATGCTGGGTTCACATGCTGGAGGGGGGCTCCTGCTCTTCTACAAAAGAGCAGAAGTTGCTCCTTCACCGTGTTATACACACAATGGATAAAATGGTTAAGAGCAACTGCTGTGAATGAAATCATTTAGGTCATATTTACACATATTTACACATAAATACACACGCACAAAAATAAAATAAATAACAGTAATAATAATAATAATAATAATAATAATAATAATGCGATGATGATGATGATGATGTTGATGATGATGATGAAGAAGCATTTTTTAATTGTTAATAATAACATTATCTTATTTGTGTTGGTTTATTTGTGTGTTGTTATTATTACTGCTATCGGGAGCACATCATATGATTGAGGAGACTAAAGCCAGCTGTTTGTGGCACAGCAATGTGATCTCATGATTGTGTCTTTATCTCCGAGAGGGGACTTCCACACTCGTCTTCTACATGGACTCTAATAGGATTATCCAAATCATTATCTTCTTTTCTTTGAATGTTTTCAGGACATGCAGCAGGCTGCGTGAACCAGGGTCAGAGCACACATCGTAGATTACAAAGGCAGTTCATCCCCTCGGGCAAAAATACTCAATTATCCACACAATGATAATAGAGGAAATATTTTGATTAAGCCTGCAACATGAACCATCCTGTCCAATAAGGCAAGCACGGCCGTGCACAACATCAGCCCCACGCACTTGACCTTTGTTTCTGCTGCAGGTCCTCAAATGTATTCCAGCAACTTGGCTACCAGTTAGCATTAACCCAGCTGGGGCTACAAAACGGAGCGCAATCGATTGTGGATCAATAGCGGAGGAGAATCAATCACATGGTTTTCTTCTCCAAATATTTAATTAAACATGGTGGCAAATAACTTCAGGATTTATTGTTTGATGCTAAGAGCATTAGTGATTTTCCTTTTCCGCCATGCTATGCGGGGCCTGACTTCTCTGCCTGTCAGGAGGCTTAGGGGAACCTTGGGAATAGCATACAGACACTTTTCCAATATATAATCATGTGTGTATATATATACATGAATATACTCTCCTGCCTGTGTTCCTAATCCAGTGCTGCTGTGGGGCTCATTTCATTAGGCATGGCTGGCCTGCCTGACAGGCAGCAGGCTCTTTAATATACGCTCTGATGGCTACCGTTTAACGTTTCAATCCCACCGAATGGTGGCGATGAGCGATGCGCATATTGTTTAAGTCGGCTAATGCCTGTGCTTGGGAGAGAGGTTGTGGGGGATTGTGAGGTATAATGAACCCTGGGTCCTCTCAGCCAGTTTACGATAAAAAAAAGACACGGGGAACATGAACAGTGTGATTTACACCAGTTGTACTGAAAGAGAGTGCTTGAAGAGATGCCTGCCTTAAAATAGGCCTATCTGCACTCCATATGTATTGATTGCTATATAATCAGCCATTGCCAGGAGGCCTGGAATCATCGTGGGCCTGGGGGAACGAGGGTCGAGCCAAAAGGGCTCATTGAGAAAATCTGACAGATACACAAAGATTAGCAGGCATCTACACACACACACACACACACACACACACAGGGAGAGCTATGGTGGGGTCTGTTTGGGCCCGTAGAGAGCTGATAAGAGTGGGCGTGGGCCAATGATGAGCTCTACTCATGCATGCGTTGTTGTGCTAAAAGGGGCGGGCCTGTGTGTTGGAGGTGGTGAGAGTGCTGATCTGACAGCTGGGTCCAGGCCTACCCTTGTCATACAGCATGTGCACGTGCACATGCACGCTCACACATGCTTGCGCTGCAAAAAGTCAGCGTTTGCTCCTTTTTACAGCTCAGCCACAGAATCTACAAACAACTACTGTTGGCTGCAAATACAAAGAGCATGTTGTAGCGCCGAGCGGCAGGTTAAAACAGCTGACGAGGCACATCTGTTAAGTGTCACTGTGGATCACTCTCTATGTTCGTTTATGAAACACACGGCTTGGCCAACTTGGCTTTGTTTGGATTAATAACACTAATGTTGTGCTCCTGGTCCAGGTGTTGATTTGTCACTGTTTTTCTTCCACTCATAAAAGGCGGTTACACCGCTGATGGCCTTATTAGCAGTTGTGCTGATATTGGAAAAATTAGATTCAAGTGCACGTGCCAAGCGCATGTACGTGAATGTTTGCGCTATGTTGTCAGGGATTTTTGCTTGGTTTCACCACCATGCAGAAGTACAATGTTTAGGTGAGTGACTGCTTATCAAAGCTGCCTGGCTTGTGTCCACTCTCCTGACCTCAGCCTCCCGGCATGCCGAGCTGGGGCCCACAACAGGGGCAAGGCCCTTACACAAAGAGTGCTTGTCAAGATGAGGGTTGGGACCCCTCAAAGGGTCAAAATATGCTTTTGAGGGAGGACACATAGAATAAACTCATGTGTATTATATATATGACATTCAAGTCTAGCGGTACATTACAATGTTTCAGTGGTGTTATTCCTTTTTGGAAAGATTGTTATGCTAGTGGTTCAAAGCTCATCACACCGACTTGTGTTGAGCGTTCAGAGGTCAATAGGTTTGAGAAGCACTGACACAGTCAACCACCACAGGCTCTGATCTCACAGCACCTGATGCCACTTGTGAAGACCAGAGTGAGATAGGACTGCAAGGTGACAGAGTTGCCTGACATGTATTATCTCACAATGACATTAATGATGTTGGAAAGCTCATGGGTCACATGGTATGTGTTTCATTACCTGTCCTGACAACATTCTCTCACAAGCATACTGTACTGTATTTGCCAGGCTTAGAAAACAATAGACAGTATTTCACAAGATAGTGAAGTAATTGAGTGGTAAACAAAACATTGTGTTAACACCTGGTATATTTATAATAAAGAAACATTATGTTTTTACCCAAGTTCAGCCACATTACTGTAAATGACAGTTCACAGAATATACGACACTCTGACCTTTAAAAATCAATAAGCCTATATGAACACAAGATGTAAATGTAAATCGCCGTATTGCATTGAAATATACATATGTTTGTATTTTTCCAACTTGCATGGGATATGTTTCTTTTTTTCACACTCACACGCAACTACAGTAACTTACAGAAAAGCATATTGACACAGAAATCATGATTTACTGTAATAGCAGGTGCATAGAATTCTGGTATGCAAAAGACAATTACTGTAAGAAGAAAACTTGATGAAATCTGGAAAGTCTAATATTAGGCAAAGTGGTACATTACATAACCATGTAGGATCTACTGTACTTAATGTAATTAAACCTTTTAATTATTGCCAGCCAATTTACTGTAACTATTTTTCAGTACTTTGAAAAAAATAGTTCAATTAGTTAGAGCGTTTGTGTGTGCATGTGTGTGTGTGTGTGTGCGTGCATGCGTGCGTGCGTGTGTGTGTGTGTTTGTGTGTGTGTGCGTGCATGCATGTGTGTGTGTGTGTGAGTGTGATGGTTTCTACATTGCGTAGATAACAGAATCAGAATATTTGCTTGCGCTCTGAACATAGATCACCAAAAGAAATATGTGTAACCACATGGAACTATTTGGTACAGATGAGACATAAAAGTACCTCCTGCTACTAGAGCTGCAGATATCCATTCAAGGTGGAGTATACGTGATGCTGGGGAATCTTTATTGATATTTGAACCTGATCAAAACAATGCCACAAGGTGCTCTCTTGTGTGTTGTTTTGTGTGGTGTGGTGCGGTCTGCACCACATTGTATGTATTCCCATTTACAGAGCCAGGGCTGTGTAGAAACCCTAGATTATTTTTTATTAAGATATTTGTTGAATTTTAGTGCATCCGGATGCAATAGCTGACTCCACCTTTAAGGAGCTGTGTCACAACCATACCAGCATGCTTCCTGACAACAAGTCAAATACTGTAGAAACATGCCATTACCAAACTGAGTCACCATTGACCAATGGAGGTGCTCCCAGGCTGCCTGCCACAGGCATCAAACCAGCTCCACCCACAGACACAGCAAGATGATATATAGACATGTACGGTTACATTTAAAGCATTTAAATGGACATAAACATATTAACATATTAATATATGGCTGCCGGCTCAGTGCCCAGTGTGAACGTGTGTATAATATAAATTGTGCCTTTAGAGGTTATCAAGATGTACTTATAGGAACTATATGATGTTGTCTGCCACAAGATGTCACAGTAGAGCACAAAACATTTTGTGTGGAACACACACACGCACACGCACATGCACACGCACACACACGCACAAGCACAAGCTGCAGCAGGTGTATAAACTTCAGAACAGAGGAGCTTCATTACAACACAGAGGAAGTGTGACATAATTTTCTCAGGATGTGAATATTCCACTATATATTCACATAGTTGTTTGCTGCTATAGTATATTCTAGCAACCACAACTTGGTAACACCATGGAATGCCGCAAACGCTGTGGCTCCGTTTATTGTCAGCTCAATAATGGACGCTGAAAAGACATTGCAATTAATAGGCTCTTCGTTGTGTTTTTATATCATAGTTTTAATTTGGGGACTAATTTGGCAAGTGTTAGAGAACAGTAGCGCCATACAAACGGAGGAATGGGCGTTTGAAATTCTGAAAGGTCGGTGCTTTGCTAGTGACTTTGAAACATTTTTGTTTTGACTTTTATAATTAGCAGACTGTTACGATTAAAGAATGGGTTAGTCACTTGACTCCCTGTCCTGCCAACATGTATTATTTTATTTTGTATTTACATATTATTTTATGTATTTTGTATATACTATATATGCTATAACAGTCAAATGTTTTCTATACATCTTTATATTTGTATAGTGTCAGGTTGGCCAGCAATGCATGAGCCTATGCGCCTATACAAACCAATTGCACACGGTATGTTTACTTTTAATATACTGAATGATAATGCTCGCTCATACTCTCTCTCTCTCTCTCTCTCTCCCTCTCTCTCTCTCTCTCTCTCTCTCTCTCTGTCTGTCTGTCTGTCTGTCTCTTTCTCTCTCCATGCTGTCACCTCTCACAAAGCCTGGCAGCATCAGCTTGCATTTTAATTTGGCCCCGAAGTTACTTATTTCATTATCGATCATCAGTAATGCTGAATCAATGTTCATCTTGTTACGTGGACCATACCCGTGTAATACAGTGATAGCGGGACCCAGAGTTACTCATTCCCTTTACAAAGTGACTTTACCGTAAAATCAATGCTTTGTGTTACTGATACACAGCAGAATGCGGTACAGAGTGAGAGAGAGAGAGACCGAGAGAGAGAGAGAGAGAGAGAGAGAGAGAGAGAGAGAGAACATGGAGGGACAAATCCACATTCAATGCATTGTTCTTTGGGCACAGCGCCTGCAAATATGTTTCTGTAAACCACGTTTCACCGACAAGAAACAATATTAATATTTTCAATTTGAGGGTTAAGTTCCGAGTAAAAACACGGACGTTGCAGTTTGAGACTATATATTGGTAATTATAATATAGCCCATTGTCGTGTCATTGGAAGGAAGGAGAGTCTAAATAACGACATGTCAGACACATGGCGTGGATAATTATTAAATTATCTCCAAACGTGGTCCGGATATGGGAACGGGTCTAAATGTACTGAAATATATCAATAAGATTTTCAAATAATGATTCTGTGAATTTACTGAATGTGAAAGCACTTTGTAGCCTATTGAAATAAGACATTCCACTACAACATGGCATCATGCTAGAATTATGGAATATTAGGATAAACATGAGATTCGGTTATATAACGTTCCCAATTAAGGTCAGCCTGTGGCTACGTTAAGTCATACATATTTACTGTAGAATATGTGCCCATGTATCAAAATACTATACTGATAATGCAAGATATGTTATTGGGATTATAATACCATAAAACTAATAGTAATTAAAAATGTTTACAGATATTTTATCATGTTAAAATATATGTATGTATGTATGTATATATGAGTGTGTGAGTGTAGGTACATATGACAAATTAGTTCTAATCTGCAATCTAGTCCAAATCGACAAATTGTGAATTTTGATGATTATTTAAATAATAATTTGAAATGTTTTAGCCTGTAGCTTGTACTAGTTAACAAGTTAATTTAAAACATTTGTAATGTAATGTGTTAATTCACGTTTTGGTCTTCTGTCATAACACAGTTTAATAAGTTGCAGTCCATTGACTATTAATTTATTTCCAAATGATCTGAGCCTCAAAATGCTTTACTTTGTCTCTAATGCAATTGGAAGTTAGGCCTATCTATTATGCATGATTGGTTAGTGTATAATATAATTAAAATCTATTTATCCAACAGTAAAAAACATCAAACATTTGTTTCTACTGCTGATAATATATGTGTGTGTGTGTGTGTGTGTGTGTGTGTGTGTGTGTGTGTATGTTTATATATATAATAAGATTTAATAAGATTATATATAATATATAAACATTTTTATTTATTTATTTTTATTTATTGAATTAATCGCCTGTCCTCCAAACATCGCGAGATGTATTTCCCCTTTATTTTCCTTGATGGAAACATGAGTTTTGAAAGAGAATATTTCGACATTACATAAATTGTGTTGTTCCTTTTTATTTGATCTTACTGTGGTTTACGTTTCAAACAATCGATTAATTTGCGGATTAGTAGCCTATAGGCCTACATAGGCCTAATTAAAAGTAATGAATCGACAATTTCTGCGTTTATTGGTTGAATACATGTATCTCATATGTATTATTGATAAAGGTTTGTATTTAGTTTCAGGTAGACCGATGGATGTTTAAAATTGTTGTAAATAGCCTGCCACTGTATAGCTCATATACAGTAGCATACTGAAAAACATTTCTGTTTCTGCTCAGAGCCCTGCTGCTAATGAAAGATGATGTGACATTCCGAGAAATCTAAACAACCTCTGCAAGCTGTTGGATTTCACCATTCTCTTGCAAAACATTAACTAAATCAAATCTTGTTTGTCAAGCAAGTCTCCGATTTGCTACCCCCACTTCGAAAATCTTACACCCACACTGCTCACAGAAACGTGCATGCGAGAACCGCAATAATATCCAAGTAAATAATTGCGATTTAATTTCAAATTCGTTAAATCATAAAATATCGGGATTTGATAAGAGAGGAAATGAATAAAGTTTGTCGCCTTGGTGTTATGGAAAATGTCCAAATGCGTAATGTGAAGTGCCTCTGTTTGAAGCCTTTGATCTCGCCTGCTCTTCATCCTCAGTTCATCGTTTGCGACGCGTCGCTCGCGCCTTGTGTGACTTGCGTTAGGAATTGCATCCTGAGCGATGTCCTGTTTGTTTGCTTATGAGAATGTGAATTTGTGTAATCTGCATAATTACCGTCAGAAAAGTATCTTCAAAACATCAAGTGCCCTTTTTTATAGGCCACGCATAGTAGACTCTTATATTTGTTATAAATGTAAAATAGTTGTTTAAAATATATGTATTATCACATACAGGCAGGAATTACCGGCAATTCATGATTAAAATATTATAATATGTATTTTAGGCCTATGGTATCTGATAGCATTAGTAGTCCATTGGTGTCTAATTTCTCATTAGAACCATTGTGTTTGTCTGTGCGTGCGTGTGGGTGTGTATGTGTGTGTGCGCGCGCACGCGCGTGTGCTTCATTCTGTGTGCGTATTTGAAGGCCTGTAGAAGTCAAGCAGGGGCTAGTTTTCAGAATCTCTCTCTGTAACTACAGCACAGAGCCGAGAGCAGCATGCTGTTAAGGCTCTGCCAGTTTCCTGGGTCAGTGCGAAAGTGTTACGTTAGCACGTGTGTGTGTGTGTGTTTGTGCGCGCGCGCGTGTGTGTGCGTGCGTGCAAGCGCGCGTTTGACTCAGGCAATAAATCAGATACTTCAGTGCATCGACACGTCCAGGGGATGAGACACGTGTCCATCCGACCTGGGACTGCTGCTGAGCGGCCGCGAACAGACAGTACCCTCGGCTGAATCCCAGATTTATACCCCCGTGTTTGCTCTGAGCCTTCATTCGCCTCTGCTCCGAGGTGTGGGTGCATGCGTTTAGAGCTGCGTTTGGTTGAAAGGTGATTTAATACACATGGGTTAACAAATGTTTGTCAACAGCCAAACATGTTTCTTAAAAGTAAGCTTTATGTCAAATGTGGGCTACTTTATTTTGCTTGATTGTTTAAGACACAATTTCAGATCAGTGTGTGTGTGTGTGCGTGTGTGTGCGTGTGCGCGCGCGTGTGTGTGTGTGTGTGTGTGTGTGTGTTCGACGCAAAGATTACCATTCAGTTTGGATGGCATGTAATTAATAACCCCATAATCCGGGTTGGTTGAATCTCACACTAACTATTTTACTGAAACCAGGCGTAGCCTTATGGGCCGGTCTATGATAAATTATAGGTGTTATTATCCGTCTCAGACAATGATAACTATCATCTTGGAAAGAAGATTAAAGGTTTATGCATACATAGTTCTTGGAAAACTGATCATTCCATCAAACCTAAACAGAATGATTACATTTTATCTCAATATTGCATTATGACATAAGATACAGCAATAAATTATTCAACACCAAAGTTCTTTTGCAAACGATGAACTATAGATGATGGTAGAGTGGGGTTGTGTAATGCGATAAAACATTTTTGTTCAAGGAATTTCAATACATTGCTTTGTGTTAACATGCAATATTTATATGAATCAGATTTAACAAAATAATGAAATAATTGTATTTGCCTCAATATATTATGTAAATCGTATTTGTTTATTACGTTTCTTAGCAGATTTGTAATTTTAATTTCACTAAATAATAGCCTATTATTGTTATTTTTATTGTTGTTATTATTATTATTGTATTTATAGAATAAACATCCATATGTGCCTAATTCGCTCTGGGATAGTGTGTTCGTGTTTAATGGGATCGCTGTCGTTGTCACTATACTTTCACAGAATTCAACAGTCTTGTCACTCCGCGGTGTTTCGTGTCAAGTGCCTTTATAAACCGTCTGATATCTCAAATTCAAGAATGAATTGACTAAACACATAAAACCATAAAAAGGTGTCAGAAATCACAGCTAGCTCCAACACAATAATGCGCTTAGACTACAACTTCAGTCCACAAAGACAACTTTACTCAGATCCAATGGGTTAAAAAGCTGCTACACAAAGCAACGAGGAAGTTAATCACACTGAAATATTTACTATTTGTGCAAATGACCACAAATTGTAAATTTGCACTAAAATTGAGGGTAGAGCTGAGGGAGACAAATAACAAATGAAATGATTGGCGAGCCATAAAATGAGATTTGAAACCCATTCAAATAAGAGCTCGCGACGTCAGTGCACTTATCCAGAAGAGAGAGGGAGGGTTCGAGTGAGAGAGAAATAGAGAAATAGAGAGAGAGAGAGAGAGAGAGAGAGAGAGAGAGAGAGAGAGAGAGTGAGGGTGAGATTTGAGAAATAGGAGGGGCTTCTAAACGACTAGAAATGTCAATCTGAGCAAGGAGTCCCAATAATCTTAGGCAATCTGTAAGGACCTGACCTTAGTCCATCCAGATCAATAGGGAAGTGAAGGTGGAAGGCGCATTCGGATCGTTTACACTGGCTGTTTCCTAGGAAATCTAGACTTCCCTGCACTTTGTTCTACACTCACTGTAGAACGTGGATATCGCAGCGCGCACCAAGACGGCGATTCCCAGCGTTGTGTGACAGTGGCAGACTTTTTTCTACGATCATGTCTTTCCCGCAGCTGGGATATCAGTACATCCGTCCCATATACCCACCGGAGCGGCAAGGCATCGGCAACGCCCGGACCGGTACGGAGCTCAGCCCGTCCGGGGCGCTCTCAAATGTACTTTCTACCATGTACGGATCGCCTTTCGCTGCCGCACAGGGCTACGGAGCGTTTCTTCCCTACTCAAACGATATATCTATTTTCAATCAATTGGTGAGTATCTGTTATTCCCTGCACACTTTTGTTTTTAAGAAATCAGGTTACAGATTTCTGGACACAGTGAAGTTTGATAATTAGCCTAACAATTTATGACTAAACTTGAAGTGCACGCCTGTGAACTTTGACGATTTATTGAAAATAGTTACAGCAAGATTCAGAATTCCGGTAAAAGGTAAAATATAAACAATGTTTTAACACACTAAAGTGTAGCAACACATATCAACAAATCGAAGTAATCTAATATTCTGGGAGAGGTTATGACGTTGATGGTTTATGGCAACCTGTCCTGCACAATGTGAAATATGCATAATGCGTCACAAAATTAAAAGGAAAGTTTGAACATTTATCATTCATCTATAGTCTTTATTGTCATAGAGCCAACATAAAGTAAAAAATATATATACAGCCTATAATTTGCAATTGCATTCGCTGCTGAAGGAACAACGTGTAGTTTATTTAACATGTTTCCCACTACTAACAACGTTCTTGTATCTGTGAATGGCTTCTAGAATGCCCAGTACGAGTTGAAGGACAGTCCGGGGGTACAGCACCCGGGGTTCGCCCACCACCATCCTGCTTTCTACCCGTATGGCCAGTACCAGTTCGGTGATCCATCCAGACCCAAGAACGCGACCAGAGAGAGCACGAGCACGCTAAAGGCCTGGCTGAGCGAGCACCGCAAGAACCCGTACCCGACCAAGGGCGAGAAAATCATGCTGGCCATCATCACCAAGATGACGCTGACACAAGTCTCCACCTGGTTCGCTAACGCCAGGAGGAGGCTCAAGAAGGAGAACAAGATGACCTGGACCCCCAGGAGCCGTACGGACGAAGAAGGGAATGTTTACACAAGCGACCACGAGGGAGACGAAGGAGACAAGAGGGAGGACGAGGAGGAGATCGATCTGGAAAACATCGACACGGAAAATATCGAGAATAAAGACGATTTGGACGATCAGGACGACATGCACTCTGATATTAAATTAGATGGCAGAAGTGACTCAGAGATTTCTGACGGTTATGAGGATTTACAAGGGCCAGACCAGAGGTTTCTTAAAGCAGTGGGGAAAGAGGGCAAAGAGCTTCACGTGGAACGAGACGAGCACTTCCATAACCACCACCACCACCATCATCACTCTTTTGAAATTAAAGCTTCCCAGGCAAACGGGGAGCCACTCAAACTGAACGCAGTGTCCATCAACTCGCCCCCATCAGAGAATAACACGGCCCCAGCCCAAAAGCCAAAGATATGGTCTTTGGCAGAGACAGCCACGGCCCCCGACAATCCCCGTAAATCTCCCCAAGTCAACGGTAACCCGGCCGGGCCGGCGTCCCAAACCATCATCACCCCACACAGACTCATCTCTTGTCCAGTTGGGAAAATCCAGAACTGGACGAACCGAGCATTTTCAGCCCACCAGCTAGCGTTACTGAACTCCAACCATTATCTTGGACTCGCAAACCAGGCGACAGCCAACGGCCTGGCTCTGTATAGCAGACAGCCCGAGGACAAGAGCCCCAGTTCAGAAGCAGTCACAGGTACCTGCCCCCGACACTGAGGACAGGCTGTATTCAAACTAGACGGTTTACATCCACATATATAGGTTCAGACTTCTTCCACTCTTTGGCCTAATAATACCAACCTAAACATGGACGTTTGAGAGGCCACAGATGAGTGGGCTATAGCTTGTTTCAATGTTAAAGACTTGAGGTGTGTGACTGAGTGCATATTAAGCATAAGTTCATGACTTAAGTGCTGACAAGACTATGTGCGTTTTTAAAAGGCTGAGATTTAGTAGTGTCCTTCAATTTTGTTATAGTTGCTTCCCCATTAGTTTTTTTAAACAACAGCAATTCCAGGTCTGTGCTACTTATATTTGCCTATTGGAAACTAAAACTACTCTATTCAACACAAACTCCTTGTTTGTATGTTTTGTTTAAATAGGCAGTTTAATTCATGTCTTTATTATTCTTTTATTACCATTATTTCAGAAAGATCTAGTGCCTTGGAAGCAGAGAAAAAGTTGTTAAAAACAGCTTTCCTCCCAGTTCAAAGACGGTAAGAGGAATTATCTGACATTAGGGATTTTTTTTTCCTTTAATGTATCACCTTTTATTTTTTTAAAGCGATATTCTGTTAATTATACTTTTTTACGCGATTTGTTGGAACCTGTGTGAGTCAGTGTGTTAGTCAAGGCCTGTGTTATTTACATATTTGGTCATGCAAATGAGTCCAATTCAAATTCAACACGGAATCAACAAGCTGGTTTATTTGAGAAGCAATCGTCACTTTTGTATCACTTTGTGTTTTAGCTCTTTATAAACAGGTTATTAGATATTTTACATCTTAATGCGTTAGATATTTCCTCTCATTTCCTGTCACTCAGTCCGTGTGTTGCAGGCCTCAGAACCAGCTGGAAGCTGCCGTGGTTCTTTCGGCTTTGTCGTCTTCTTAGGGCCTTATTCTCTTCACTTTTCTCGCCTCGTTTCATTTTTAAAACGTTGTATGGATTGTAAAATAAGAATAATACAGCTATGTATACTTACATTGTAAGCATGTCCTGTGTAAAACTGCTAATGTAATAATATGAATCTAGTCTGTGATTTTTTTTTTGTAAGTTCTGTGAGGATTTGATGTTAAAATGTTTTGTATATAAAGTTAAGAAAATGTACATACTTGTGAACCAAATTGTACAAGAAAGTCTATATTTTGGCTAATAAATGAACTGCTGCAACTTTAAGAAATTGGTGATTTATGGCCAAGCAATTATTTATATATGTATATGTAGCCTATGCTATATGTGTTATTTTATTATTGTTATTATTATTATTATTATTATTATTATTATTATTATTATTATTTGTAGTATTATACTTGTGTCATGATCGTATTGTAGTGGTTGAAATACGATTATCAATGAAATCGAAAGCCATACAACTCACCCTAATTTGACAGCAAGTAAATATTTGTAATTTACAGTACTTTTACATTGGAAGGATTTAGGGGTAATGTGGCAGTATTGCTGCATACATTTGGATATTAATGTTGGGGGTTTAAAGGCGGGGCAGCCAAACTAAAGGCTAATTCATCCATTAATTTTCGAATGCATTTGAACGAATTATTACAATATTTTAGTCAACGAATGCATCATGTTTAACTGATAAGAACATCATTTACAGAATGTCTTCAATATGTATTTGGGCAGTGATTCTCACTTCTTACAAGATATAATTTCCAAGGCTTTTCTGACGGCCTACCATGCATGTTTCTTTGGGAATGCTGCTGGTGCTTTAATCGCAATATAGCACGCCTATATGCCTATATCACATTTTTTTTACGATATAGTGACATTTATTTTGTTTATGCATAATAGAATAATTTGCATGCGGGCTCATATCACAAGGTTATGTAAATTTAGAGCAGGAGCGCCCTCTGCAGTTTGTGTGAGAAGCCATGTTTCTGTTGTAATATATCTACCTCGCGAGAGCACACGCGCACACACACACACACACACACACACAGTTTATTCTCTCTCTCTCTCTCTCTCTCTCTCTCTCTCTCTCTCTCTCTCACACACACACACACACACACACACACAGATCAACAGATCATTCTAATTATCGTAGTATATCAATAATTGGAAATGAAACCGTGTTAAATCATATGACCAAAACATCAACTTAATTTTAGATGTAAGATTTTAAATGTTAAGCCATATATACATATATATATATATATATACTTTTTGAGCAGTTAATTAAAAAAAAATTCAAAATGCCATCCATATAAAATAGATCTATTTTTGTCCAAAAGATACAGTAACAAGCTAAATAAGTTGATAGCTTAATATTTCACAGAGAAAAACTAATCAAAACATAAAAAAGTAATACAATGGAAAACACACTACAGCGTTATAATCCATTGTGAATTGACCAGGATCACAAAAATGTACACCTATAATGTAAATTCTTTAAATTTAACATACAAATAATTTGACGTGAGTAACAACGAATCAAGTCGTATATTTTTTGTAAGTAGGCCATTTATTTTTCTGTATGCATGTGTAGCCTGTGTGTGCGTATATGTGTGTGTGTGTGTGTGCGTGTGTGTGTGCGTGTGTGTGTGTGTGTGTGAGTGTAATTTTTGTCAACAACAGCCAAACATATTACTCAAAAAATAAGCTATATGTAAAATGTACCCTATACTTTATTTGTGTTGGTTGTTTGATAGTTTTGTGTATGTGTGTGTGTAGGGGGGGGCGGGGGGGTTTCTGCTTCTTCGAAAAGTGAAATTTGTCACACGCCACGAAGAGCGCAGCAACGGTATTGCTAGTAGCTCAATGAGGGAAATGTATTTTTAATGTCGTCGGTTCAGGGGCACCTGTGATCCGTTTTCATGTCGAAGCAGCAGAACAGATGAAAGACCATATTCTCCCCAGGTTTAGGCCCTGCAGAGAGAGAGAGAGAGAGAGAGAGAGAGAGAGAGAGAAACTACTGTCAAACAGGCTGACCCTCTCTCTATGTCCTCTTCTAATCATTGATCCTATATTATATATGTCCTTTAAACAAAATGTAAACATACAAAAGGTAATCTGGACAATGTTGACTAACGGGCACAAAAAAGTGTAAACATTTGCAAACATTTTAATAAGCAAGTGTGCAACACAATGTCAGGCTTCCTTCTGATATACTTTTGGCCATACTCTAAAGTGCAAAGCGGCGTGTTTACGCACGTCTAGCTTCATCATAAATATTGATATTTTGTTCTTAACATTCACATCATGCGTGTTGACGGGGTCCACATACGATCACTGCTGGGATTCAATTGAAATGCTTCCGAAGTGATAGTGATCTCTGCACTAGGCTCAGGGCACTGTGCTCTGATCAGTGCATGAAATTAAGGATTAAACTGCTCGGGCAGTAACAAAGTAATCAAGCCTGATTGTGTCGCCATACGTGTCCAACCTGCTCCTGGTTGCAAAGAGCAAATGGAATGCATTATCTTACAATTCTCTGTGAGCTACACGGGGAGCGTTTCCATTGCACGCTGCGTCACTCATTTCCTCGCGTGTTGAGTAGATGTTCTCCTGGCTAATGAGCAATAATCAACACTGACACGTTTCCTCACCTCACCTCTCATGCTGTGTTAAATACTAAAGGTCTGTGGGGCAACACCAGTGCTGCAAAACACTGGTGTTTAAATTACACCATATAACATTGTTGCTTTTGCAGGAATTATTGAAATTATTGAAATCTTAACACTTATAAAAAGCACGCAACATAAAGAAGTGACATGATGGATTTCTTTTGTTTTCTTAACATCTTACAAATTTTTGTTTGTGTAAAGAACGTGCTCTATCCCTATAATTATGCTTAAATTAAATAATTAAAAATATACAGTATATTTTCTTTCTGCATCTTTGAGATTGTTGGAAACAGATCATTGTCACAGGAAAAAGGATTCTCAACCTGACAATGTTTCAGTAAGTTCTCCTACATCAACACATGCACCCCGGGCTGGCAACACAGCTAGCCCACATACTAGCAGCAACACAGTAGTAACACAGCTATACATACACAGATCAACTTGGATGCTTGGATATAGCACAGCTACACAGAAGCATGGGAAAAGGTGAGGCACTTTGTGAAATCATCACTGGCTTGGGGAAAAGCTCAGGAAGATGGAAACATTTAAAGGAGGCCTAATCTCTCTTGTGGAATGCACCCATTGATCCTGGAGGGCAGGCATCTAAGGAGGAGAGCGGTGCCAGGCATCTATGGAGGAGAGCAGGGGGGCAATGGAGCCATCAGAAGTGGGTGTGAATGGAGAGAAAGCATGAAGTAAACAAATAGAGCAGCCAAGGCAGGGCGGAGGTGCCTTGAGAATGAGTATATAGAAAAGGGGGTCAACCCTGTGTATATGTGTTATTGTAACCCCCCAAGCCACTCTGAGCACTGAGACAGACAAATGTCATGTCTTTTGTGGAACTAGTTGGGCTTTGAAGCGGCCCACTGTCTTTGTGCGGCGGGCTTATTCTTTTATGAGCTACTGTTGACTGTGTGCCCCCCGACCCCTCCCCCCTGGCCTGTGTGTCAGCTGACCGCAGGAGGAGCAGGAATCTGCCAAACAGGAACAGATGTGCCACACACACACGACTCATTGCAGCGTGTCACAGTGCGGTCGCACTCTGGAGAGTCAGTGTGTGTGTGTGTGTGTGTGTGTGTGTGTGCGTGTGTGTGTGTGTGTGTGTTTATTTATTTATTTATACTGTATACTCTGCATTGAATTTCTGCCAAGTGGCTTGTGTTTGTCCTGCATGTGTTATGGTGTGTTCACTATGGAGAATGTAAGTGAAAGTGCAGCAACATGTTAAAGAATAGCCAGGGAGCAGAGAAAGAGAGAGAGGGCTTGTGTTTGCCCAGGCCAAGCTAAGGACAAAGGCCCAGGAGGAGTGACATTCTCTGAAGCCAAAGCGGCAGTGAGGGAGGGCACTGATTTCATGGCTATTGTTGGCGGAGGCTAGAGAGAGGAATTCTTTCCTCTCTCTAGTGTCCGAAAAGGGAACAAGTGGTGGAGGGGCTACGGGCGGACACAGGGAAAGCCATTCACTCAGCTGAAAGATTCGCTTTTCTCAGCAACCACACGTTTGTTGCCTAAATATTTATTTATCGTTAGAACCGCTTCCTTCCCTCCCAAAAATGCTTCCAAACACAACTGTTAACACGGCCATTTGTAAATGTAAAATGTAAATTATAGCATGATAAAAGTGAATTGTCAGATGTGTTTCTGAACTTGTTACTGGGGCGTGGCTGTGTTTTTTCTACTGCATACCGGTGCGTGTGGGGATGAGCAGAGGGCAGCTCTGTAAAATGGCTGCTGCTGCGGCCAACAGCTGCACTTTTACCAGCCTGGTGTCTCCTCATGCCACGCCTTCTGCTCACATGTGACGACTACGAGGCCCGGCCAAAGCAGCAGCCCGGCACTTTATCAGCTTTGTACATTATTCAGCGGTGTAGCACAGAATGTTGACACCGCATGTGAACTAATAAGACACATATTCTCTTGCTTTCGCGAGGATTGCAGGGGAGTGATGTCTCTACATAACCCGGCACAGCAGAGGCCTTGTACAACAGGGCCTTTACACTTGCAGTGCACCTGACAAATGCCCACAGTCCCAACTTACACTAATCACTGATAATGAGAGGACATAGTTTGGATGGCTCCAATATTTGTACAGACCTCATGCATTATGAAGGAGCTTTTATTCACGATGCTAAGGTGGCCTGTAATTGGGTGAGGAGGGGTAAAGACCTGGAAGGGGGGAGGGTTTTATTCCTTGGCTCTCCAGGATTGGGTGACCGGTGAAATGGGGGAACTTAATAAATTGTACTTTGTTGGAACACAGTCAAACAAGTCTTTTCTTACACCGGCCATGAATACATCACAGGCATACGTGATTGATTAGAGACCCTCACGAGAGGGTGAGCCGGTGGTCCGTCTTCCCCAGTGTGATTAATAGACTTTATTAAGAGTCCACTCCTTTTTTAATGATGGTAATGGGACGGAAGAAAAGGCTAGGTGGGGGGGGGGGGATTTTGTGATAATCTTCAGACCAGTTCAGTTTCACAACCTTTACCTGGTCACACTCATCACCTTACTATCATATATATGCATACGGTGTACTGTATGTACCCTGTACTACATATATATATAGTATAGAAAGTACAGTACTGTTTTTGTCTTGGTGCCTGTGTGCTGCAATAATTAAAGTATTTATAAAATAATGTTGCTAGCAAAGTGAGGTGTCGGCTGGGTAATAGAGGCAGCTGGTTTGATTTTGAAACCTACTTAGAGTTTACAGCGAAATGAAAATGACTCCATGCATTTTACATTTTAATAGACCATATATCATCAAATAACGGACATTTTTAAGGCTCTGCACCAGTTGATTGTATTGTGATGCAATGTGCTTGTGTGGATGTAGTATAACCATTACAGTCACACACAACACTCAATGCATTAGAAGTATTAGATGTGTGTGTGTGCGTTTGCCTGTGCGTGTGTGTGTGCTTTTGTGAATGTTGAATAACCATTACACTCACATACAACACTCAACACATTAGAAGTATTATGTGTGTGTGCATGTGTGTGCGTACGTGCTTGTGCATGTGCGTGCGTTTATGTGTGCGTGCGCGTGCTAATCATTTTTCTTAATAACAGAGTGCCTCAGGGTAGTGAGGGCTAACCTGGAAGTACCAGGAAGCTGTTTGGCTCGCAACATGTGGTCCACTTATCAGCACGACACAGTAACAATACAGACTTTACCAGCACAAGACACGACCGCTCACACTGTCTTGTGCAATACACCAGCGTGAGCTATTCATTCAAACACAGGCAGCAACGATAGCAGCATTCACATCCCACCACGTTATGGAGTGACCCAGACAGGTCCTGTTTGCTCTGCCATGGCAAACCAGACTTACAGACACGCACAACACACACACACTTGACCAGAGATGACATCACTGGTTGTAAACGTGAGACAAGGGTCGATGAGGCAGGTGCGAGTCTGTCGGCAGTGTAGCAATGATGTCTTCCATTGTACAAGCTGTAAACCCAGTTATTGATTCTCTCCAATTAGGCCTAGACTTTACAATCTTGCTCTAGGATACCTTGACATCTGCAGCAATGTGTGTGTGAGAGTAATAACTTCTCTGTTGTGAATATAGTTTAGATATAGTATTGTGCTAACAGTATTTAACAGATCATGCTAATTTATATCTGAGAATTACTGCCCAAGATAATGGCAGCACATGTAATGGGCATTTTAACTTCTGTTATATTCTCTATAAGGTACCTTCATTGCCTCTGTGCCTCACAATGTTTCATGGTAAATGAACCCCATGTTGGCTCTCAGACATTTTCATCTGCAATTTAAAGTCATTGTTTATGTGCCTACAATGCTTTATGGTCTGGTAGTGTAATATTTTTTTTTTTTGCTGAAAATCAATAAAGATCATATTGAGGTAAAGTACTTTTTTTAGATAGTATATAATGAAACCCACAGTGAGAGTTGGAGAGAGATAACTAATGTATGTGATAGCGAGACAGATTTAGCGAATAAAAAGAGAGACTAACTGATTGAGAGAGAGTTCAGCCATTGAATATGTCAATGTTATGTTAAAACAATGTGTTTTCCATTATCCATGCTAATTACTGCATTTTATAGAGTGATTATACTTTTCAGAGATGCGGGCATGTTGACTGACTCCTTGACACCATGGGGTGTTTGTAGGCTGAATTCAGAGGCAGGGCAATTCTTCCAAACTTTCCTATGAGCTTAAAGAAACTTGTTGTCAGCCACTGCAGCATTAATATAAGTAAAAAAGACTCACTGAGCTCTGTTATCTTTTGGTTTGGTGGGAAATAAACTATTGCATAATACTTGGACACACAACATATTTTCTGGCCCCCTAATGGGGTCCCGGGATTTGGGGCACCAACAGATTCTGGCATCTTGCCAGGACAGGACAGGGAACAGGAAGCTGTCGTGCACGTTTAGCAGTAAATCTGAATGTCCTCTGCCCTCCTTGGCTGGGGACCCTTACTGGGATTTGTTCCTCAAAAAAGGGGCCATGGCCTCCCACAAACGTGCCCCATTCTGTTATCATTCTACAGCAGCACTCACTGGACATACACAGCACA
Organism: Typhlichthys subterraneus; assembly: GCA_027564835.1. Classification (NCBI taxonomy): domain Eukaryota; kingdom Metazoa; phylum Chordata; class Actinopteri; order Percopsiformes; family Amblyopsidae; genus Typhlichthys; species Typhlichthys subterraneus. The sequence continues at coordinate 5,919,251 of JAODUH010000018.1, forward strand.
CTCATGCTTACATAGTACACACACACACACACACACAGGGGCAAAGAAAGACAGAAGACTCTCACTGACAGGGATTAGCGTTACGCGCCTGGTTAGCTGAAGACTGGAGGGCGAAGAGTTTGGACCCTTAGCTCTCATGGGACCCTCATCACTGACATACTCAGCCTTCATCTGTGGGAGACCATGAGAACAGGCATGCCTAATGTAATTTTACAGGTAGATAGAGCGAGAGATTGGGGAGTAATTGCCAGTAATAACAGATAGCTCTCTCAGAATCCCGCGGGACGCCTATCTTTCCCTCACATGTACTGAAATTCCCAGAATGAGCCTCGGGAATATTTGCAGCATGCAAAATATATACACAAAGAGGAAGGACTGTAACCTTGCACCCTGCTCTGCTAAAGGTCACCGTGAGCTTTATATGTGCATCTCAACTTTTACGGAAAGCCACTTGACAAACGGCAAAGGAAAAGGTTTGGTCAGCGAGTTAAAACAACAGCTGAAGTGACAGCTAATTGGCCGGAGGTCTGTGTAGCTGTCATCCACTTCCCCCAGGGTGAGAGAGAGAGAGAGAGAGAGAGAGGGGGGAGAAAGAGGGAGAGAGAGAGGGGGAGAGAGAGGGAGAGGGAGAAAGAGGGAGAGAGAGATAGGGGGAGAGAGAGGGAGGGGGGGAGAAAGAGGGCGAGTGGGGGAGGGAGAGAGAG
>JAODUH010000018.1:5944901-5949901 GCA_027564835.1 Typhlichthys subterraneus
CCTGGGAACGTCTCGGGATCCCCCAGTCAGAGCTTGCTGATGTTGATCGGGAAAGGGAAGTTTGGGGTCCCTTGCTGGAGCTGCTGCCCCTGCGACCCAACTCCGGATAAGCTGGAGAAGATGGATGGATGGATGGATGGATGGATGGATGGATGGATTGTACGTAGCCTCATTCTTTTAGCAAGCCATCCTCTTCCAGAATGGCTATTATAACTTAACGGAGCTCAATGGGAGAGAGAGCAGTCAATATGAAGTACTGTATGAGCTCAGCGTAAAGCAAGCCTGGAGTATGCACTTCTGAAGTAAGGCTACTATTTGTCTACTGATCAACCAACACACTTTCACTTGTCAATGGTGCGGCGTCCCAATAATGTTTTCATCTGTCATCATAGTGCTCCAACGTCAGCTTTCATCATTGACGTTTGACTTGTAAGACAATGCATATGTCTTGATATTATGCTACTATAAGCAATATAGTAGCTATAATGCTTATAGCTACTATATTTGCCATCAGTAGGCTAGTGCAGCGCATTTCGATGTTGCCGTTTAAATTGAATTAGATTTAGAAACGGCTTCTTTCAAATTAGGCTATTATTGTTAAGGGCCTGCTTTCACTGCTCTGCATTGGGGCCTGTTGTTGCCTTGATATGTCGTTGGTTCCATGTTTACTACACCTTTAAAAGTTACTAAATATATTACGTGTATTAAGTGTACAACAAATAATAGTACTGAGGCAAATTCACACACATTCCTGTTCTGAAAGCCATGCACTGCCAGATGTGCACACCGTACACACACACACGTCTCCTGATACAGCACAGCACAAAGGGTGAACAAGGTACAAATGGCTTCTCCATGTAATATCTCTCTGCATGCTTGCTGGACACCCAGCCACGCCTTTCACCCAACCTGGGAGCCCAGGACCTCTGGGCCCACCAGCAGAAGAGAAACTCTGGGATTGAATGCTCCTAAAAGCAGATGCCTGTCTCCCATGCGTCTCTTGTCTCTGTGTTTTCAGCAGCACTTACTTACCTTCAATCACGGTTAACATCACAAGACGTGCGTGTGTGTGTGGGTGTGTGTTGGGGCGGGGGCAGCTGCTGGCTCTGACATTTGAGGCCATGGGGACCTTGTTGAAAGAGCAGATGCTCATAGACGTGTGCCAGCAGCAACGTGGCGACTACACAAGGATAAGGATAAACACGTGCACGCGTATGTCTGGGGGACACGTTGAAGAGGTGTGTGTACAACCACAGAGGAATGACAGCTGCACACAAAATTGAGCGCATGGGATACGTGCACATATAGCTTGTACGGACATGCGCACACACACACAAACACACGCAGGAAAACAAACAATAAGTCAACAAGGAAATAAAAAAAAACAAAAAAAAAAACAGTAGTAGGTGAACACACACATACACACACATTTTAACCATGGCGCTTTCAAGAAAGATGTGACACTATTGAAATAAAAACAGGCACACACACACACACACAGGGCTGACCTGTATAGAGATGCTAGCATGTGGGTGTAGGGCCTGAGAGATGATCAGAGTGCCATCAGACAGCAAGCACACTAAGGAGATTATCTGCATGAGCAGAAAAGAAGGGAAATAAAGAGCAGCAAGAGAGATGAAGTCAACCAGGAAGGAAGGATGGGCTGTGGAGGACAAGAGGACAAATCCCTATGAAGAACAGACGTGATGAAAGAGGAATGTGCAGAGCGATGTAGTATAGTCGACTCATGTACCGCAGGCAGCGTAATGGTAATGCATGGCTGGCAGCGTCCTGGGCTGACGGTAAACAGGATCTTGCTAAGGCATATAGCCTCTGGCGGGGCCCCGTGCAGCCTGGCAGCGTGGCGGTGCCGCGCGGAGACTCCCACACTCCCCGGGTTTATCCGTCTTCGCTCCAAACTGCCCAAGTCTTGAGTAATTCATGAAGGAAACGCAGGCACGTATCCCAACACCAAATACAAGACACGCGCCTCGTGTCTTCCCACGCGACTACAAAGGGCTCCTTTTGTCTCGACAAAAGAGAAACATTAAAAAGAAAGTTTGTGAGTTGGAGGTGCCTGCTTCACTTTGTGAACTGCTGGAAATCACAGAGACGTGATGTTTCTGCCACAATCTAAATAGCTGACAGTGCTAACAGTTAGCTTAGGGCCTAATTAAGTTGTTCAGTGGTTCTCAACACAGCTTTTCTCTGGCACCTTCTGAAGATGGACATGTGGCTGACCTCTATTTGCACTGAGGCACAGGCTGGAAGTGTTGCCAAGGAGACAGCATAGGATGCCAGGGAGTTCTTGTGAATCAAACGGGCCAGACATTAAGCCAGGAGCTAAGTGACCTTGGCTTAAAGTACAGCCACATTAAGGCTCTTAGACACCTTGTTTCAATATCAACCTCTGCCCAGTGTCATTACTGTTCAGACAGGATGTCCAACAAAGACTCTACAGATGTTCTCCTCACAATCTTCATTCTCTTTGGCTCTGTCCCTTCCTCAAACGGCCCTGCGTCCACTTCACATTGTGTGTCTGTCTGTGTGTGCCTGCGTCAAGCTGAAACAGTGTGTGCATAGGTCATGTATGTGTATAGACACTTGTCTGCTCTAATGCCTCTCCACAGTATAGCTGGCTTATATCTTCCAAGCATTCTCTTCTCCGCCCTGCAAGACAAAGAGCAGCGAGGCCCGGCACAAAAGTAAACAGGATGATATCGTGTCTGAAATATGTGTCAGGGTGATTGTGCTAAGCTGGCCATCCACAAAGACCAGTGGCATGATAGAACGTCTCCTAATTAACAAGAGAGTGAGAGAGAGAAGCCATCTTCCACTCAGCTCCTCTTCAAACAAAACCTTCCTACGGGACTGCATTGTTGGAATAAGGCATCATGGGTAGATACGTTTACAGACTTTAATTGCTCTGGTGATCTGTGAGTAAAACACTGCTGTGGTAATAAGCTCACAATAGAATTGTTACACTTTCTTACAATTGTATTAGAATATTAGAATGTTGTACAGGAACATGGGGTGTGGGGGGTAGAGGAAACTACAGAGAGAGAGAGAGAGAGAGAGAGAGAGAGAGAGAGAGAGAGAGAGGGGAACAGAAACAGAAACTAGAGGGAAAATAAGGTAATATTTTTGGGATGAAAATTATTGGATTGTTGCTCCCATTTTTCCGCTCCTAATCCGCGTGTGCAGGAGTCATGGAAGAGGCAGGAGACAGTTGTCCATAGAAACAACTGCTCCTGCACCTCAAAGTGACAACCGTGAGGTGCTCACCGTTCCTGGACCTCCAGAGCGGAACCGCAGAGATGACACCCAGCACACGCACGCACTCACACACACACACACATAATGGGAGTGAAGGTGACCTAGAGACACAGATTAGCGTCACCGAGCCTGGGATGTAGGCAAGTCACTGTCAGCCAACAGCTAACTCACTCGCTGCTTTCATTCAGGTCATAAAACACTGTTCATAAATAGATAGAAATGGGAGCTTTCATTTGTCTGCCTGCTTGTAAATGAAAGAGACACCGCTGTAAAGTGCATGAGAGATTGGCTCAGAAAGTACATGTTTTTAAACCGCATACTTATAAATGCTGAGGCAGAGCTTGATGAGGTGTGGATCAATTGTATTTGAAATTATACAAACCTCAGATGGAAGGTTTTAAAAATTGACAAATTCCCAACATGGATATGTAACAAATAAGAGTTCTGACAGATTCAGGTCTCTCTCAACAGTCTGTCATGTTTTCCTGTTGAGAAGTAAGATGAAAAAGCCTGTCTTACTTACAGTAAGTGTGTCAGAAGCAATCCCATTATTATGCCTCCTGATAAAGGTAATACAAACACCCTCCGCTTCAAAGGTCCATGAAAAATTAAACAGCCAATCAGATGGCAATTATTCTCTTTAATCTCCTGGAGGCAGCCAATGGGGTTGCACCTACAGTGGTGGTGGCCTGGAAGGCATTCAATACCTTCGGCTTCCCGCTTCCACAATCCAAAAACTTACTTTGCATTATCAAGCTCACATTTTAAACAAGTAGAAACTTTTTAAACTGCTTCACTGTTTTCACTTGAATATTGATGTATTAAAAGCTGATAAATCCATGGGTGTTCGTCTCCTCTGGGCTATTGATCCTGTAATGTTATTGGACTGGGCACACAAACGGACAGCTCATGTTCCAAGGGATCTGATCAATCGCTCATTTAGAACAGGCTTAAAAAGCCTAGAAGAAGAGAGAAGGTATTAGGTGGTTTGTTATGGTCAAGGGTTGCTTTGCTGCACCCCTTTGACAGCACAAGTCTCAATAGTGTCCAATTATTTCCCTACTTTAAATAACCAATAATACAACTGCAGTGATTATACACATTAGTCTACCATAATATATTTACCATACAGTTTATACTGTGGCACAAAATTAGATATTAGCAGAATGTTATTTTTTATGTTATGTTAGTTTTTATAAGCTATTTCTTAGTTATGGTAACAGTGACATACATGTACACATACCATAATAGGCTAATCACTATTTACGATTCATTACAGCGTTGATATTCTGAATTAAGGTATAATAAATCCATTCACTTCTACCCATAGATATACACACACAGTAAACACTATGAGCATGGCATGTGAGTGGCTTTTGGAAGCTATAGTTGCTGTGCAGCCATCTTGCCTGGCCCCGCCTCACAAACACCACCCCTAATCGATGTGTGCGAGCACTGCAGCTCGATGCCAATGATTCACTCCTGTTCTTAATTAGAGAAACACATCAGATACTAATGACATCTCAAATCAATCGACAAGCGGCAGGCAAGGGGACCGGGTTAAACGCAGACACAACGTCCCGCCCGTGATCTCTCCTGCACGCTCTCTCTCTTCTCATCCCTTCATCAAGAGTTGTATATCTGAAGTGTGTTTAGAGGACGGTGGCTGAGATACGTCGACGTATCTATCATAATGGGTGCTAATCACTGCTTTCCTCTCTGGG
>JAODUH010000018.1:5952401-5986977 GCA_027564835.1 Typhlichthys subterraneus
GTGTTCATCCAATGACAGCTGGTCAGACAGGCAGGCGGAGGAGCTGAGGGCTCGTTCCCTCCCACCCTCCTCCCTCAGGACCCCCCCCCCACCCCCACCCCACCCCACCACCACCAACACACACACACACACACACACTGGAGGCGAGGCACGGAAACCAGAGTATTGGATCGATAAGTCCACAGATGCTGCCAGTCGCTTTCACTCATTACCAGTGATGAATAATGAAGCACAGCCCCCCATCCTTCCTCAATACACGCACACACACGCACACTCACACACACACACACACGCGCACACAGGCTTGGTCACATACAGTTTATAACAGTTTGTTGAGAAACTTACCAACACTACTCTGACTGTTAAGTAGGCTGCTGTTAGTGCTTAAAATATGTAACAACTGAAGTTAGTCAATAATGCAGGCTACTGGACTACCTTTGCACTGGAATTACAGATACCGACTTTGTGAGTGACAATGCTAACAGCCAATGAAAATCCACTTCTCAATTTCGGAAAGTGCTGTCGAGCTTACAGGAGTCAGACGTTCAGCACAGAGTTGCTTATGTGACGTAGTGCTAATGGACGGAAGAGGCTGAGACTAGTCACACCTGCACCACAGGAAGAAGCATGCCACAAGTCAGGACTGTGACGTCAACAATGAGGTGTGCGTGTGTTTATGAGCCCTTTAGCTTGTGAGGCTCAGGTCTCAACACTGCATAGTGCAGCGGCTTCCTGGACATCTGTGTAGGCAGAACTGAGGCGTTAAGAGTGAATGTGCACCACCACCTTAAGTTGGCACTGATGCCCAGAACCCTCTTGTGCTTGCTGGTCGAAATTATTGTTCCTATAAGTTTATTGAATATATTATCTAATTCTTTGTGTGTCTGCAGAGGCAGTGTGCTCTATAGACAATTGATTACCAGTAATTGCTGCTGCTACTGTATGTGACAAATATATGTTGACCTTATGGTTGATATATTTATTTTTGTTGTCATTATCCTCTTAATGGAACAATATTTTCTGAAATGGTCACAGTCATTAGAAGAGGTGAAATGAGCTACTGAGAGCTGTCAGCACAACAGAACCACTGGGCCATTAGCCTGCAACTTACAACGAGAAAACAGCAGCTTAAAGCTAAAACCCGATCAATTACAAACAGTGGCATGTCCAAATTGTGATTTCCACGCTGTCCGGTGCATCTCTCACACCGCCATCGATTTGTGACGCTTGTAACGCTTTCTGTTAATTCTGTTCCACACAAAATCTATATGTGTGCATTTGAAAGCAGGCCTGTTGAAACACACGCAGGCTGTTTCAGCTCCACCGGCCAGACAGCCACTGTCAATCTACCTAACGACCTACAGTAATGTCTGCTGATGCACACTGGGGACAGCACGGCGATTTATGTGTGTGTCCAGAGAAGATTGCCAGCCCTGCGCAGTATTGAAAGTGTGCATTGAAGCCCAGTAACTTATGTTGGATCAAAGAGGTCAGGGCCCGTGGGTAACAGCTAGACACAACTGTGTGTAATGCTAGAAGACACCCTCCTGCAGGTGTGTGTGTATGTTGAGAAGCGAGACTTGTGGTGGGCAGAAAGATGTTCTAGTGGTATCACCTCTACTCCCCCACAGCACCACCTTCAGGCAGCGATACTGTACTGTAGGTCAGCCTGGAGATTAGGTCTGCCAGCACCAAAATATATGTGTAGACACAGAGAGAGAGAGAGAGAGAGAGAGAGAGAGAGAGAGAGAGAGAGAGAGAGAGAGAGAGAGAGAGCAGGGTCTTGGTGTCACTTTATCAAATCCCTCCCTGCACACTGTAACAGAGGTCAGGGGAAGAACGTTGCAGGGCCAAAGTGTAAAGCTGAGTGAAAATACAGTGCCGCTCTAATACCTTTCATAAAGAGGAAAGCCCCCTCATCCGCCAGCTGTGATTAAATATAACCTGAGTGCCCAAAAAGCAGCCGCCACCAAACCCTGCCTGCCCTAAGATTGTGTGTGCGTATGTGCTCACAGGGTGAGAAGGGTAAAAGCAATTTGTGGAGAACTTGTCAGGAAGTAAAGTGTGTGTGTTTGTGTATGTGTGTGTGTGTGTGTGTGTGATGGGCCCGTGGTGCTATACTATGTTTAAGAGCAGTCACTATACTGTCATCAGCAGTTTGCAGACTGTAGTGGGCCTCTAGAGCTGGCACAAGTGAGAAACTTGTGCTTGTGTTCTCTTTGACTACACAGTATCAATTATGTCATGTAAATAACTAACTGTCCATTGATACATTCATCAATAGATTATAGTTATTATATTATTATATTATTATTATTATTATAGTATTTATACTCTATAACCCCAACACACCCTCCATCCCCCCACCCACTCTGCTAACAGCAATATAAATAGCAAGTGTAGGTATACTAGGGGTGCGATATGATTGACGATTTTCAGCCTGCAAAATCAACCGATACAGATGATTTTAAGATAAGATTTTAATCCAGGTAAATCCATGAAATCAAGAAAATGCCAAATTAATGGTGATTTGATGGCCATTTAATTGACAACAAAGATCGGTTATCCGTATCGGCCATTAGAACGGAGAAAAATCGGAGTACCACGATCACATTTTTTAGTGGAAATTGAACGATTCTCCTGCCGATCGATGCATTACTAACCACAATGTGTGACACACCAAGTCAAGGGGAAGAAGACATTTAGATGTGCTCATGTTTGTTCAGCAGTCCTACTGTATACAAGTTCAGCCGGTCCACAGAGATAAAGAGACAGTGGGCCGTCAGTGGCGCTCAGAGCCCCATTGTGGAGCCTTGTTTTCTTGATCTACTGTAATAGAAGGTAATGACCCAGAGAGCAGGGCCAGGCTTCCTCTAGCGCGCCACTGGCCTCAGGGGGGGCTGCTGTGCTCGCTCAGTGGCGCTGCGGTTGTGGCAGTGCAATAAGAAGAAGCGCACGCGGGCAGGGGAGTCTATTTGGCTGAGAGTGATGGCTAGCTTGTTGCTCATCCCAGCCCAATAAATCTCCATGGCGGGCCGAGAGATGAGCGCCGCTTATCTCATCAGCCGCACGGCGGATGCCTCCGCCCGGCGCTCACACCTCTGATTTATCACGACCAGGGGATGGGAGAAGTTCTTCAGCGGAATGAAACTAAAATACAGGAAAGACGGAATGGAGGAGAGAAGGAGAGGATGGGAGGGGAAATGAAATCATAGCTGGGGAAAGGACATATTGAAAAGCAGGGGCAACAGAGGATAATGCAGAAATATAGAGAGCAAACAGAAAGGTTTTCAAGGGAAAACACGAGGCTGCGGCGCGAGGCGCGAGGCAACACAATAAACCAAAGGATGTGTTTGTGTGTGTGTGTGTGTGTGTGTGTGTGTGTGTGTGTGGGGGGGCATTTGTTAATGTGGAGGGAGGGCGGAGGTGAGGAGAATAACACCTGAAGGCCAAATGAGATTATTTTTCTTCTGCAGCTAGGAAGCCTCCAGAGAGACAGACAAGGCTAATATGTCAGAGGGTCCTTAACCTTCACTCATGTGAAGAAACATGGTCGGCAAACTCCTCAATCATCATCACAGAGATCCTGGTTCTGACAATGGCGTCACCGGCTGCGGTGTGTGTGTGTGTGTGTGAAGTAGAGGGACCCATAACTATCTGTGATGAACTGGCCTTATGCAGGGCACGCAGGGATTCAGCTGATGGATTGCCGTTAGTATTACATCTAATCATATCTGCGCAAGGTTCCGGCTGCGCGGCAATCCACATGTAATGCCGCCTTATTGGCGGCCATGTTTGCACTAGCTTTGTGATCCGTAGATCAACACGCACCGTACGAAACACGTGACCTTGATATCTAAGGTTCCCTCTGGCATTTGCTCAAGCATTCTGGCTCTCTTTCTCAATGTGTTATCCTCACACCACGACTTGAACACAGGGACATAATTAATAGTCAAATTAAAAGTAACAACGTTCCCATAAGGCACACTCAATAACCCACATCATTGCTGGTTTACCGATAGTCTGTCTCCATCAATCGCAAACCGCAGCATCAGCGGCATGGACACTGTAACCCCCCCACCCCACCCCCACCCCACCCTTGTGATGAATAGCTGGCCACGCTAACACAGGCAGATTACCCCCATAAGAGCTTTTCAAAAGGGTGAGAGGCGAGGCGAGGGACGGGGCTGACTGATAAATGACAGGTTTATCTAGAGCCTTCTCCCCACAGTAATCCAGGGTGGGGGAGGTGAGGGGGGCAATAAACCAGGCCGGAGTAAGATGACTGGGAGAATTATGTCAGCGTGATTGTCAATCACGGTGGCCTGGGTTCTGCTCTTCAGCTCTCCACCTCTGCTTCCAGCTCCGTCACACGGCCATCTGAATTAGTGTGTGTGTGTGTGTGCGTGCGCGTGGTGGGGGCTGGCGGGAGACAGACGGGTATAATATTCTCATCACTCTTGGCTCGGCTGTGGTTGGCGAGGAGCGTGGCCCAGGGCGCTAGGCGGCCCAGCCAGACCCAGCAAATATTCCTAAACCGCAATTTTTCATATTTCCCTGTATGCATAAGGAGATGAAAAATCATCCCATCATTTGTATTGTCTGACTGAGGTTATACACAAATATTAGTTTATCTAGTGCGCCTAAGATTGCCTCCCTAAGCAAGACGGATTGGTCTTTGGGAGGGGGCAATATTCCCCGGGAACATATTCAGTCCATCTTTTATGTGCTGCAATTCAGCAAGCGGCAGGCATGAAGCTCCATATCCAGACAGGCTCGATAAAGCTAAACACCCAATAGAGACACCACTTATTATCCACAATACGCTTTAATTGCCAGACAATTTGCAGCTGAGAAAAATTTATTGTTTTCTAAACCGATCTTGTGCAAAGAAGCCTGACATCTAATCTTCATATTCATTCTGCACACATTTATTGAACACTTACGTAAAATGAATATTAAAGCAAAACAAGCAATGGAATCAATTTGAGCAGGGAGAGAAAGAGAAACAAATAACTTTTCAAATAACCGTCTCCATTGATTTCCGTTGCCTCTCCTGTGTGTGAGGGTGTCTGGTCCTCCATCCAAGACACGGTTAGAGGATGAGAAGGCGAGCAAAGGGGGTTGGGCAGGGAGAGTAAGAGGAGTTCAGGGTCAAACATCCCTGGGTGTTTATTAACAAGTCAGCCATGTGTAAAAGTCATTAGAGAATGCATAATGCCTTTAATCAAATCAATCACTACTCCAAACTGATAGCGCCTATCAAAACTTACATAAAGCATGGCAAATTTCTCATTTATTTACAAAAAACATAAGCCAAAGGAGACACATTATCTCCAAAATGGGTCTAATTGCTCTCTGGCTTCGGATCAATATCGCAATGGAACAAGTGCAAGAAGAAGGAGAGAGAGAGAGAGAGAATCAATACCCTCTAAATGTGTGGTGCAAGTTGAAGGGTTGAGAACTTGAACCTATTTGAAGTGTTACCTTTAATGAGTGCCGTGTACAACAGCACATTACCATGCACTTATCATGTTCCATCTAGATGTCTTGTAGGCCACCGTACCAAAGTATCGGTACTGTACAGAAATACAGTGAGTGGTAACATTATGCTTTTCTTCTCCTCTTCATGAGCTTGGAGTTGCTGACAGGCTGGGAAGCGGTTGGGCAGGGGTGTTGTGGGTAATTAGGCGGATGGAGCTACAGATGTTGAGCTGTGGAGGACCCTTGCCGGGACACTGGGAAGCAGTGGAGCACATAACCCCACATCTGCCTCCCTCTCCTGGCTCTAAGCACCCTTCTTTGTTAGGGTGTGGGTCTCCATTTTTTACTGTTGACAGGCAATGTTATTTCACTGATTTTGTGGCATCTGGTTAAGCTGGGTGGCAGAGGAAGGGGGTGAGGGGAAGACACACACAAACACACAGGACGCACTTTAATTAATTGCGGCGAGATTACATGGTCTTCCAACCGTGTAGTTTGTCATCAGAGCCCATTACACACTTCTATTAGATGTTTCTCCACAGTGTCAAGTGTAATTTGAAGGGGCGTCTTGGTGGAGGATCTCTGAGCAAAGTGAAAGCTTTAATCGGGGAGGCATGGGTTCATCTTAGCCCAGGCAGAAATAAACAAACTCCGCCACACTGCAATTAGCAGGAAGTAATGTGTAAACAAATGAGTTCTATTGGAGCGTTGCCCATTTCATGGCGTGTCACTCACTCATGCCGGTGCCGTGGTCCTGTGTCGACGCTGGCCTGTCTCTGAGGCCCCGACGCCATTGCTCTTCATTTGAGCAGGAAAAGCTTTATTTTCATCCGCAAGCAATGAGGTGTCTTTGTAAAACTGTGAGGCACACCACAATCAATCTTACACCGACAGAGTTAACAGGACAGAAACCAATGCAGCCACTACTCTGCACAGAACATTACCAGCGTATGGCCTCATTATTCATCATAGGCACCATTAGACACTAGCCACTGGCTTATTTTTGGTAGGAGACAGACAGCTAGCACAGTCGACATGCAGAAACATACAATACTGCCCCCACTGAAAAACTAGAAAGAAAATGATAAAAGACAGGCTTTTTACTCAGCGAGTACTTTAATGATACTCAGGCCTGTAAAATCCTTTGAACCCAACTGAAAGTGGCCCTAAATACATGCCAATTCATCAATTTATTTGAAACATTTAGCTATATAAGCATATTTTTGATACCCACATTAAACAGGCGATATACACCAAGCCAGCCTCCGTGTTCTCATGCCCTGTAACCACAAAGACTGTGTACCTTCCTGTGCTGCCACCACAGTTAGTAAAGTAGCTGGTGACACACCAGTTAATGGGCAACATTAGGAGAGAAGGAATAATAGACTATAATCCATACAAACCCTCATAACCCCACTTTTAATTGGCCACACATACTGCAAATACTGGGACGGGCCAAAGGAAACTGCTCTACTTTGGTCACAACGTCACATGCAGAACTTTACAACAGCAGACAGCCGTTAAACGCGGTCAGGCAGAGAGTTGGGGGAGAGGGGCCTGCAGAACACAGCCAGAGTGGCATCCCATGAGCCCGCAGAGCACCCCTTACAAGGCTGTCTACCTCCTCCACTTGCCGCACTGTCACCGCGGCAACCATCGCCACCCCAACATTGGGTTCGGGAACAGCTGCTCAGCAGAACCAGCGCGCCCAGACAAGGAGCAGGCACTGGAACTCTGGGTAATTGGACCTGTCTGGCTCTGCCAGCCGGCAGCTAGCATGGCACATTCCTGCCTGGCGACAAAGCCAGTAAAACACTACACCAACAAACATGGCAAAGACCACCACCAGCGGAATTATTAAGACCTTACTAACCAGATGATAAACGCCAAGCAGGCAAGGAGCTGGCCAAACAGGCCAGGAAAACAGGAAGTAGACCCACACACACAGGAAGTGACATGTGGCCCATCATCTAAATGCTCCAGCTCGTTAGCATGTGGGCAGAGGAGCTAATGAAAACATCCAGACAGCTACGCTTCAATTTAGGAGGAAACCGAAATAGGAATTGAGGACAAACAATCAATGCCTCATTATAATCCTACATATCGTGCAGTGGGTTTGTTATTCTGCCCCTGTCAGTTTATTGTGAGAGACTAATTTTGGCTTGTGTTTGTTATGCTACTGCTATTACAGGCTCATGTATCCTCACTCTTGTCCCAGTTACTTTTTCTCAGTGTCTTGTTTACCCTTGTTTTCCCTTTCACTATGAGTCTAGTTTACGTCTCTGTCTGGCTCCATGTGCCACGGCAGTCCCACCATTAAAAGAGTTAAGTAGACGGTCTACCTTTCTTATTCTTTGTAATATTATCTTTTTATTTTAATTACAGTGTTCCTCCCAGGCTAGGGAGTACTTATGTCGGCTAACTCAACTCCTGCTCACAGTCAAACCTGCAATTACTGATGTGTCTATCCCTACCTTAAACATTGCTTAACAAGAAAAATATGCCAATATGCCACAGATGCATTCATTTGGGCTCAGAAATTAAACAAGCCGCTTGGAGCAATGTTGTAAATTACCCTGAGGAATGCGCAACTGCTCGCAGACACAAAGAACAAATCACACAGGCCCTGTCAACGGCTGTGCACTTATAATTTGTAACATTTTTAGAGATATTTATTATTGTTCAAGCTGTTCCTTTTGTCCCGGTGGCCCAGCGTGGCCTCAGGGCTGAGCTCTTATCTGATCTCAGTCAGTCATGTCAGAGATTTGTCACAAAGCCATAACATACAATTCACCTCCACTCCTGCCTCGCCAGAGGAGCAGGAGAGGATCTCTGGCGTGTAAAGGCAAGGCCGCATGCAACCGCTGGCGTGCCCAAACGCTCACTTGTGTTTTGGCTGTTTGGAGTCACAGCCTGCAGTGATACAGCGCATCCATAACGCCGTGTGTTTTAGCATGTGCACATCAATCTGTGCTCATGACCACCTGCACCCAGGGGCAGGACCGGGTCCTAAACAGGCCTTAATGCCTGGCTCGGTGTCCCGCCCGAGGCGGCTGTCAGCGCGTAACGGATCAGACGCACCTGATGGCTCTATCTCTAACAAGCATCTCCGACTCCTCATCAGAGCTTTTATTGAATCATGATTAACTCCCTCCAACGCCGCTGACAGACACGCCGCTTCATATGTCGCAGTTCCCCTCGCACGGCTGGGCCCCGAGCAAGAGCTGACAGCCAGAGACGGAGGGAGGCAGAAGGTGTAGTGCAGTTTAGCTGCTGGTAAAACAAACAGCATGGCGGCACTCCACTGTACATGAGGAGGAACACAGACTGTTAGTGATCCATTGGCAAACCTTTCATTCAACAAAGGCAGCTCTGTCAGACTGGCAGAGGAGGCAGAATGACAGAGGGGAACAGTGAGAGAGCGAGAGAGAGAGAGAGAGAGAGAGAGAGAGAGAGAGAGAGAGAGAGAGAGAGAGAAAGTGACAGCAATTGAGGCAACATAAAGACAATGTGCACGTGAAGCACAAAGGGATTAGCGCGGCGAAGCGACGTGGCGGGGAGATGTTCGTTATGTGGCGAGCGCGGGAGACAAAGACGACCGGCTGCTGACACCTTTACGCTTTAATTGCCAAAATAAGAAATTAGTGCAGGCTCTTTGTTCTCTCTCTGGAGAGGGGGTGATGTGTATGTGGGGGGGTGCGGGAGACATAAGACAGGATGTCAAATAGATGCCTCTGCATCAAAGAGCCTTGTGTGCCTAGTAATGCACACAGGAAGTGTACAGTACGTGTGTGTGTGTGTGTGTGTGTGTGTCCCTAGAGCACTAAAGAAATGTGGACTCTCACCCTGCTCACCGCCACACTGTCCAAGCCTGGTCTTCTTGCAGGCTGTCAAAAGTCATAGAAACGCCAGATTATTCTGCTCACATCATTTTCCTCATTCAATTCAATGTGTTTGAAACGTCAGAGGGGGGGAGGACAGCAACATAAAGCAATGACAACAAAGGGGTAAGAATATGAGCCCCGAAGGAGTGGGGGAACCCCCCTTCCCCTTCTCCTCTCCCCAAGTTAGCGTGAACTCATTTCAAAATAAGGACTTCACGCCGCTTCATCTCTCCTGGGTAGTTAGCATATTAGCGGTCGTCACGGGTTAGCGCTCGCTAATCGTTTCCAGGTAGTGATGCGACCGCTGTGCTCGGCCGATAAGACGGAGGCAGGCTGGGCGTATCCGGAGCGCCGCTGGGCGGTCTATGAGGCTGAAATGGAGTAACGCAGAATCAATGCTAGCCGCTTTCCCCCTGTCATCGCTGATATCATACGAAAGTGCTAATTACTTTAGTTCAACCTCCAGACCAGCTCTGACCAGAGGGCTAATGCAGCCTAATCGCGTGTGGGGCCCTGCTCTCACCTTCCCCGGACTTTCGCCTTTCCCAGTCGGTCTCGATCGATCGCAAACTGCAGCTGGGGTCACTACGGCCCACAACTTCCACTCCTGACCCCTCCACATCCCCGGGCAGGACCTTAATGGAGCTGTGAGCCCCAGAAATCAATACTCAAACCAGGCATGGATCACTTTGTGAGCCCCCCCTCTGATAGAATCTGACAACAGGGCAGAGTGCAGAACAA
This sequence comes from Typhlichthys subterraneus, assembly GCA_027564835.1. Taxonomy (NCBI): domain Eukaryota; kingdom Metazoa; phylum Chordata; class Actinopteri; order Percopsiformes; family Amblyopsidae; genus Typhlichthys; species Typhlichthys subterraneus. The sequence goes on from JAODUH010000018.1 coordinate 5,962,511, forward strand.
CTAAATAAACCAGACAACGCAGCCGGTACACACTGTGTATTTATTTCAACACCCTGGTAATACTGTCCTAGATTAGGATTAGGAGAACAGACATCAGCAGCACACAGCGTCCCCCCATTACCGATAATACTTTCAATTTGAGCTGCTCTCAAAACAGAGGAAGCACCTACAGTAAGACCCATGTATCGACACAGCGTGCTCTGTATGCTCTGGGCCTGCGGAGTCGTCAAAGCTCCACATCTGAGGGAAGTGCGCCCTAATAAGGAAAGAGAATCAGCATGTGCATTAATTCCTTTTCACCTCGAGAGGACCTGCTCGGGTTGCTGTGTCCCGTTAAGATTAATTCCCGCCTAATACTAATTGGTCCTCGGGTTTGGGACGGCCCCAGGGAGACGCTCCCTTTGGTCCACTCTCACTGGGGCTCACCACCATTGGAGGAGGTTTGATGAGCGGTGCTTTTATCAGCCGCAGCATTCCGCCAGAGCTCCCCCGGGGCTGCTGGGCGCGCTGTAATTAACTCGTGCACAATCCATAATTGCCGTGTTTACAATCACTGCAGAAGAGTAACACAGAAGAAGAGGAAGGAGACCGACGGAGATAGCACAAGGAGAGAGAACGAGAGCGAGAGGGGGAAAAGGGAATTAAAGAAAAGACTAGCGCTAACCGTACTGTACATGAATAGGTGAAGATTTCATATTAAAATCTATTTTTCTCCCTCCCCATTTGGAGTCTCCTTAATAAGCTTTGAGGGCTCTTTGGCAGGGCTAAAGCCCATCATTTATTTATTTTCCCCAGTTAGCCCTATTCATTTCCCCTTGGCCTGGAGTGTTGCAGCAGACAGCGATGTGGACTGGATCAGCCGTCCCCAGGGTGCTCCTCGAGGAAGAGCCTTAAATGACCCAAATAAAGGGTACTTTTGAAGGCTCAGGGAGAAGCGCCGGCGCCACTAAAACTAAATGAAGTGTTTATTAGCCCTGCCGACAGCGCTCTAAGCTCTCAATCAAGGGCCGTTACAGTTAATGTGTCTCTCTGACGCGCTCGCTGCTTGTTTAGCCCCGCTAGCGGGCCTTGATAATCATGGGGAGGGATTATTTCCATGCTTTCTCTTGTGTTCCGCTACTTGTGGTTCTATCTCCACCTTCTTTCCTGTCTGGATGGGTCTCCTGCACAGGTGGAGAATACACAGGCTCAGGGAAGAAACTGAGAAAGGGGATGTTTTTGGGAGGGAGGTGTGAGATGACTTATTGTAATACATTATTTATATTTCTTTCAATAAATACTTTCTACAGCTATTTAATATCCACAGGTGATTTTTAATTATACACATTGGATGCCACCATCGTAGAAGGCAGAAGCAGTTTGTGTCTCCTCCTGGTCAGTCTGAGAGGCAAAGAGAGGACCAGTATGTGCTGAACACTGTTGCTGGGCAGCAGATGCTATGACGGGTCACCAAAAAGCTCATTTTAAGTCTGATTGCTCTGTTTTGAAATTCTCCCAAAAAGTTCCCTTTCTCTCTAATTACTTTCTTCGTTTCATTTGGGCTTTTGCAGAAGGCAAAATCAAAGAGAGTCTGGGCTCAGTTTCACTTCATTTTCCGTTATACGGTTGAGTTCTTAATAATAAAAAATAAAAAAGTCAAAATTGGGTAAAATTGAAATAATCCCTCCATTTATCTTCTTTATTTTTTTAATCGGAAGAGTTATTACACTTGTGACAGAAAACAGATATTTAGTTTTACAGAATTACATTTTATGTCAAATCTTATACCAGAGACTACTAAATGACAGTTTGGAAGAAACCTAAAAAATTACTTGGAGCGAGTTATCAACCCACAGTTAACATTTTAATGTGATTTATTCCAAATGTTACTTCCTTGGTATTCGTCAAGAAGGTATGAGTGAGTGAGAATAATGGCACTCATTTACAGTTGAATTAAAACAAGGAGCTCACATCACAGAGGCTGTGAAAACTGCAATATTCCACCTCAAAACACATAGTTTTTGTTTCCGCACACCTCTAATTATTTTTCATAACCTCAAGCAGTGTACAGTAATATCACTGGCTTCCTGTTCAAACCTGTCAGTCTACAACGACACTATTTAAACCCCCCTTATCACACACACACACACAATTATCCACTTGTTAAAAATAAGAGATGACTAATATAACCGACTGTCTCCACAAATGAAGTTTCATGGGTTAAAGACTGATGTTTGATGTAAAGACTGGACACAGTAGACTTGTGAAATTGGACGTTGCAGTTACAACCTGGTGTAATAATCCTTGGCCATTAATAGCAGTAGATAGCATGGCACAATCAAGTCTGTGCATAATGAATCACTATTTACCTCCTACCCCCCCCTCCTCCTGGCTATTTTCAATGTAAATCAGGCTTACAGACAATCCCCTGCAGTGTCAGCAAACACCCGGCCATAAGCTTCAGGACAAGGGAACACCTTGTATTGATGGAGTGCCGCTGGGCTGTACTGTATTTGTGCCATCCGATTCACACAGGGTCACAAACAAACCACTATACAAGCCTTCTACGGAAAGACCAATAATTGACAAGAAAATACAACTACTGTACAATCACCGCCTCCACCCCGTTCCCAAACACAAATATCTGTCCTCTTTGTTGCTGTGCCCTGTTTAATGACAGCGTCGTGGTTTTGTAATCTAGTATTACTTTTCTCTCTTCCTTGTTGATTTCACAATGGAGCCCTTCAGGCGAAGGCAGCAGTGCAGGAGGAAATTCACACGAACACACTCTCTTTTGTAGCTTCACCTGTCCTGTTGGAACACACTGTTTGCAGATCACTATCAAAGCCTAGCTCTCTCTTTGTTTGACCTTCCTCCGCAGAAGAGAACCCCAGGCTGATTCCCTTCACAACAAAACAACACACCATAAAACCTAAAGCCTGCTGACTTTCAAACTTTCCCTCAGCATACATAAGACTTCGCACCGACCCTCTGTACTGCCAGGCCTTCAATCAATGCCAAGCCCAGCCTGTGGAGCTGGAGTTGAGTCTGTGTGATTTATACAAGTTATTACAGCCCATTACAGAACAAAAGCAGGACACAGCAGAACGTGGGCAAGACAATAGCGCTATGACGATGACTGGTTGGCACGCTAACAGTAAAGTCCAGCGCACCCCCACTACAGCTCGCCACACATTGTCTTTAATCTAATTCTACACATGGTTCAATTTCAACCCAAATCAAAAGCTCTCATGTTAACAAACCATAACAGATCTCCCCTAATCCGCCTGGCAACAAAGATGGATGCAAGCGGCACATCCCCGAAAACTTGGCTAATTTGCATACAAAACACTTGCTGGAGGTAAGGGCATATATTAATGCCAGTATATTTCGTAGTTCTTGTGGGGAAAATGGCAAAAAAAAGTTAGCGTAATTGTGTTTAGTATTATGAAGGAGGGAGGCTAAGCTTTTGAAGAGTAACTTGGTAAATCCTTCAGCTGTTGCTACTGGCCATCACAGCTCCTGCGCCCTCCTGATAATGCCGGAGCAGACAAACAGGAACTGCCACGGATATTCCACCATGGCAAAACATGTGTGCCTCTGTGACCTTCTGAAGAGCACATTCTCCATCAGACTGCTGTACAGCTACAGAGCTGTCATGAAAGGCTATGGACCTGGGACACATGCACGTATAGAGGCAGAAGTGCACTGCAATAGATGTACATGTGATCTGCACATTGGCTATGACCATCGGTTTGTATGCATGTACTGACCACTGTTTTCTTAGATGACACAGGTGTGAAATCACCTGCATCATCTGTTGGCAGGCTTCTACGCTCTCACCCATCAATGAACATGAGTTACACATTTCTTCATGCCAACCTTCGATCTGAAGAATGATGGATGGGTAGATGGGTGTGTTGCTCAATCACTAAAATGCCTTCTAAGAGAACGTGGATGTAAAGCTAGTTGTGCGAATCAAAGATTTTACACAGGCCTAGTAATAACTGTGTGATAACAGGCCTCAGGAACGTGTGGCGCTTTCAGAACCCACAGCCAAGGGAATTAGTCTGTGCTAATGTGCCCTCTTTGCTAGATCAAACACCAGAGAGGTGAATCACTAACAACAGGCCTCGGTAACGACCATCCAATGGCGTGTCAGTGCAGGAGGTCTGATTCGCACAACCTTCAAACTCGGACGCAGCCCAATCATGGGAACCTGACTTGTACATCTGCTCATGACAGCCTCCTCAGGCAAAATATGCAAGGGCTGAATCAAAACATAATTCATTATGTTTTCCCCCTGGTTCCTTTCAGGTGAGTTTGCGTTGATCTCTATCTCTGGGAGAAGCAGTAACTCACCCAGCCTGACTTGCTGGGACTGCTCTGATTCTGCTGTGATCGCCTCTGGGGGTGTTAAGCACACACCTGCGTGGGGGAGCATGCGTGAGAAACGTTACCCCTGCCTCCTAGTGGCTGGGAGTGGCAGTGCAGCACATTACTGCAGGAGGAAGGAAGCCTTTGCTCTATTCAGCAGCTCACACAAAGGCCTGTGGCGGATGCTTTTATCATGTTGCACATTAGCCCAGCGCCATTCAAACATTTGAGAGCATTGCCTCAAAGGTGCGCTCATATCACATGCGCGCAGCCCTGTCATGACAGCATTGCACACACACACACACAGACACACACACATTAGCATGTTGTCATGGGTGTGTGAGCAGTGGTTGGGTGTAAATTGCACGCAGGTTTGCCGTAATGAGGACTGATGGCTTCTGCCTGCTGTATATTCCAGGAGGGTGTCTCCTGACAGCTTTGGGAGCCTATAAAGTAATAACTAATAATGTGCAGATAACTGCACCACTGTGACAAGTGTGCTATAGGGCTGCGACAGCATTGTGTGTGTGTGTGTGTGTGTGTGTGTGCGCGTGTGTGTGTGTGTGTGTGTGTGTGAGAAAAAAATATATATATATAGAGAGAGAGTGTGAAGGAGAGAAAGAGAAAGGGACAGAAAGAAAGAAATGGTTGGAGGAGTGGGGGGGGGGCATTTTATGGGGCCTTCCTTTCAAGTTTCAAACACAACCTGCGGTGATGGATTCAAACCTAATTCAGCAGCTCCAATAAACACACGGCAGAAAGAGAATATATCAACTGTTTAACAATCACTCACGTTAAAAGGAAAAAATAAGAAACAACAATGGGGAGAAGATGAGCGGGTATCCATTCGTCATTTCTTTTTTATACTCGACTATACTAAACTATAAACAGAAACTGAAATAAGAAATGCAAAAAAAAAAGCAAAAGGTTTGTAGAAGCACAGGAGAATGTGCTCTCTCTCTCTCTCTCTCTCTCTCTCTCTCTCTCTCTCTCTCTCTCTCACAGACACACACAATGTCCTTTCTCTCGGCAGAAGAAGCCAGTGATCCTGCTCAGGTCCTAACAACATGGAGGCTCCTCCATAAATCATAGTCCTGCAGCAGGGAGATGGAAGACTGTCTCGCGGTGACAGAGAACACTGTGAATACTGTTCTCCCTCTGTGACTCTCCGTCCATCTCTCAGCCCTTATGCCCTGTGGCGTTTCAACAGTCAAAGCTACCATCTGGTTGACAGGGACTTGTGACTCGGGAGTGGAGAGCAGAAGATCAGTGCGCAAGCTGGAGCAGGACTTGTGCAGCGCGACGGGGTTAGCAGGGGTTAGGGACAGGAAATGTGACCGTGGCTGCCTCGCGCCTCAGGGGACACGAATCATACCGTGAAGAAATAATCAGAGTTCAACTCATGCATTTTTGTGTTTCTTGTTTTGCTATGTTGTGCGTGCCTGCACCAACACAGGGGTTTTGAGTTCCTGATTAGCTAAACACTGATGACTCACACAGTGTTAGTGAACACATGCCAACATTTACATCATATTTTATTTGGTTTAAATCTTTACATCTGACGGCAGATTCATTGAGGAATTGTGTCTATAAGAAACAGTATGGTGAACACTATTATCTATTGTAAGAACAATTCCCTCAACACCAAAAAGCATAATGACTCTACAGCATCATGTCTTGGTGAAATTGGCTACACGCTACAAGGCAAAGTTGGCAGCAAGCACAAGCAGAATGCAGAAGTACCAGTAGACAATTGACACAACACCACATATCTAAATATAGATATTCAACCTTCAGTTCATTCCAACCTGCCACAGGTTTATTCAGACATGAGTGACTGCACACCATTGCCTGGAGATAAAAATCTTGCCGCCTTTATGCACTGAAACTGAACATTCCAGAGCTATGCGCTCGCAACCCACGCGAGCTGTCAGGCCAGGTTTTGGCCACAGTGTTAATTTATTTATTTACAGGATCCGTGCGGAACAGCACAGCTGTGCGATCAAGGTTGATCAAGTTCGCTTTCAGAGAGCCGAGACGTGACAGTCGGGTGGGGAGAAATATTGAGCGAGGGAGGAAGAAAAAGCATGGTTATGTTTCAGGAGGTAAACCACAGGTTGGGTCTAGTGCAAGGAGGGCTGATATGTCGTTACCCTCTGTATGATTGGGTCTCTCATTAGGAGCCAGGCCTTGAAACCCGAGCCCGGCCTAATGCCTTGCCGTGTTTAGAGAAGCCCAGAAACCATTTGGCTATAATAGCAACCTTTTCAAAAACAAACCCCCCGATCCCCCTAAAATGAAAGGCGGCCAGCCTTGCAAAAGCCGGCAGACGATTATTTTATAAAGAAGGAAGGGGCGGGGGTTCCCAACCATGAAAAATTGTAAACTGAAATTGAAAATAAACCCAAGCATGATGTGTGTCCCACCCACTCCCCTCTAAAAACAGTCATCCTCATGTTCTGCTCTTCATCCTGCCCTCTTCTGTGAGAGTCCTAATGGGCTTGCACACGCTCAGCATAACGCCCAGAAGGTTCAGCTCGCACAAAGCAGGCCTTCATTCCACGCTGATGCTGTCACACGATAAGACTCTTCCCTGTTAGTTATCAGTAACATACTGCTACTGCTGTTTTCCATCCCTCTCTCCTGGTGGCAAAATTAGTTTGTTTCCCCGCAAGCCTTTCTACCTCTGTGGAATACATCCCATATTCTCACCTAACACGAGGCACTCTCTGACAGAAATAGATGTTCGCCTGGGAATTTTCAACACGTATAGTGTAGTCCTGCTCCAACTTGTTCTGATGGTGTAGCCTGTGTTTTCATGTTAACCACATGGAGATGTCGATGGCCCACACGATAACGAAGTCAAAGGGCATGTGAGTTTGGGGTCAGGGGGCGTTGGCTGTGGACTCATCCCTGGTTCACAGCACCTTGCTTCGGGGGACAAGGCGTCAGAGAGCGCGGCGCCCCGCTCAGAGCAAAACAGGCCCCAGGGGCCCCACCAATGACAGCTCCCATGTCATAGCTGGCCCTGTGGAACACAGGTAACTTCCCCCGGGGCCCTGCAGAGGAAGAGGAACGCACCAGGACACCTGCGTCTGGAGCTGTAATTTGTCTTCTCTCATGTTCAAGGTGTTTTATGAGTGCAAACGGACAAGGTGAAACAGCGAACAAAACAAGTTCGCCCACACAGGAAATACTGGCTCTCTCGAACTGTATGCACATAGCTCCCAGGAACTATATATGCATCCACTGACGAATTGTGCAATGATAATGATCGTTACAAGGTTACATGTGTTTCAGCTGGTCACACCCTGCTGCAGGGTTTCTGTACACTTATGTAGAGAAACAAACAGCAAAAGTTTATGGAAAGTGCTTATCTGCTGCTGTGTAAGTTTCTGAGTTTGTGTTTGTGTGTGTGTGCGTGTGTGCGTGGCTCGGGGTGATGGGTGAACCCAGCCACTCTGTGTATATCTCATGATATGTGTGTGTGTGTGTGCGTGTGTGCGTGCATGCGTGCGTGCGTGTGTGTGTTTGTGTGCGTGCACAGGGCTAGGGGTGATGGGTGAATCCAGCCCTCTGTGTATTTCATGCTGTGGTATTAGTGAGGGTCTCTCCCAGAGGCAGTGACTACACAGATTGGTGAGAGGAGGAGCTCATCAATGCCCCTGCTTTCAAAGGCAGCTTTAGCCAGCACCATTCAAAGCAATCAGCGCAGTCAGGGTCGGCCCATCCAGCCCAAATCCCTTCACGGCCATCAGAGGAATTGTGAGTTAGGGCCTGCTGCTGAGGGCCAGACTTTTCACTCACTCACTCATGCAGGGAGGGGGTGGGGTAGGACTCACTCCTAAGGGATTGAGAAAAGACTGTGACACGTGCTTATCCACACCCCAATAGCCCCCAACTATATATATATATATATATATATATATATATACACTGTTTATGAAATAATATATTGTGTGTTATTATTTATGAAATAAATAATAACACTATCAGCTAGGAGAAACTTACCAGTGGGGGCAAAGCCCTTATTCAGGATAGGCACATGCATGTACTGTATGTGGACACATTTGCAAATACACACCAACTAAAACACACACACACACACACACACACACACTTATTAGTTGAGCTTCTATCCGCCATGGTAGAAGACTCAACATTCTACATTATTCAGATGGGGGTGGTAGAAGTGTGAGCCCCAGCACATCTCCAGGCAAGAGACCGTTCTTAGGTCACGATTGGCAGAGAAGAGGTTCACTTCTCTGGAGTTGTGTGTACTGTACTGTGCACGAGAATGTCACAGTAGGGCCCATGAGTGCCTACATCCTCTCTAATGTCTTTCTAATTGGTTTTAATTCAACCACATCAATCAGACACATGCATCAAGGTGTAGTGAAAAACAAACCAAATGAAAGTTATAGTTGTTTTTTTCTTTAATCCCAGTCCTGAATATTAATCTGTATCACAATAAATACATACAAAAACTAGGCAGACTTTATAGTGGCGTTAAGGCACAGCTGGTATTTTAGGAAGATATTTCAAGTGTGTGCAAACAAGCAAAGAGTGTGCATTTCATTGTGAACTGGATTCAGTTATAGGTGTGTGCGCACATGTGTGTGTGGGGGGATATCGAAAGAGCTACAGGACTAGAGGGAAAAACAGTTGGCAGGAGTTACCCATGAGAAACAACAATGGAGTGCCTCATATCGGGCCGGCAAGAGCAGACAGTGCTGAGGAGGGTTGGCCAATTTAAGAGAGCACCTCAATTTCTATATGCTTCCCAAAACGTTGCATGTCTTTGGTCCGCTGCCATGAAAATATAAAACAAAACCTCTTGTGGAGAAGCACACTGGCAGTCACGACAGGCTGAGCCAGCCTGTAAACATGAGCCAGTCGGCAGAGTTAAAGGTTTTTATCTCCAAAATATCAATGTCAGAAAATTCACCAGAAAAAAACAACAACAAAAAAACTATAATTGTTTCCGTGTCAGCTCCCTGGTAGTGATACAATTAAGATATGACATACAAACAGACTAGAAATGATAGAGCTAAGCTGTGGCTAAACAAATACATATTCTGTGGGGCAAAGCCAATCCTTTAATAGAGAGAGTATTAAGATGGAATGATTTAACAAGCAGACCTCTGCCTCACTCCCTTAAACCTGCCATGACCTGTGAATCTACAGTCTGGATCATTCTGTAGTCTTTCCCAGGCTAAGAGTGCGGGGGAGAGATGGAGATGGGTGTGAGGACTTGCCGTCCACTCTGGTCGGGGCAGAGGAGAGGAGGGGAGAGACTGTACAGTGCTGTACGATGGTGAAACATAATTATCTCCGAGCAAGAGAAAAGAGGACATCTTGACCCAAGACAGGATAAGAGACAAGCAAAAGGCCGTGAACAGGAAGGAGGCTACCACTCTGCAGTTTAAAAGCAACTATGTGCAGAGGAGTGTACATGCTATCTGAACTAAGATTTACCTAGTGAGAGATGGGAGGGCTGGTGCTTTCAAGCCCCGGACAGTGGGGGTATTAGAAAGGTAAAGGGCCTATTGAGTGCCAAGCTATCATGCCCTGGCACTTAATCAAAGCGATTAAGGCGTTGGGAAGCCTAGCCCACAGGTTATCCTCCAGGAAGCATACCAAGTAGTTATCAAAAACACCCAAGTTCAAAGCAGCTCCATTTTCCTATATTAGAGTGTTTGGCCAGCGCCCCCGGGCTTGTTTCTAGGTAAAACAATTAAATGTTTGTGCCTGCGAGCTCGGAGACGAGCAGTGGTTGCGGAGGGAGAGAAGAGGAATAGGGCCTGTGCACTTAAGTGCATGGAGGCCCTCTCCCATCAAACTCGCAGTGCCATCAATCACTAGCAGCCCCTGCATCCGACCCGGAGAAACCCGATACGGGTGTGTGTCCGACTTTCACACAAGACTCTCTCCCAGACAGGACAGGATGAGGCCGGATGTCAGAGCAGGTAGCTACTCCAATCCACTTAAACACCACGACACGCCTGTCAGACGGGATATTACCATCTATTAGATCAACCTGTTTACTGTTAACGCCGCTTTAGGTACATTCCATTAGTCATTGTATCTGGGGCAGGAGATATACAGTCACTTTGAAAAAGAGCCCTCTGTTCCGTGAACTTGAGCCGATGCTATACTGTAGCAAACCAGAGACAGACTAGTCAATCCTGTCAGGCCCATAGCAGGAATACAGGAAGCAGGAAGATTCCCTCACAGCTGCATACAAGATTGTGACCAAGCTGTTTACACACGCAGAAAGGATCAGTGTGACGTGTTGTGTGAGATTTTCTTTGACATGGCTAAGTCGGCAGGCAGTTAAGTCTGTGGTTTGAACTTTATGTGAGGAGTTGGAAAACAAAACCATCTCCTCAAAACTTTGGGTCGTTTTCTGTAATTTACTTGCTAACTATGACTCATTATTCCTAAGCTTTGGTAAATGGCTAAAGCCAGGCCTAAAATGTCAAGGGTTAAAAGTCATGTAATGTACAACGATATGAACATGTACTGTACTGTAATGAGTTTTAAAAATATTTGACGGCTACATTATCTCACTCTGATTTGGTCACAATGTGCTAATACCCATCTAGGCTAGGAAAATGTTCCTACTGGTTGATTCAGGTCTGATATAGATACCCTGATCTGAGCACATAGAAAGACAGGCTGGCTATTGTCACAACGAAAGGACTGCAACTGACATGAGTGTCACAACAATCTCTGAACCTCGCCTACAGGTAAAAATCTAAGGTTTTGCACCCATGGCATTCTCCCAGATCTCATACATGGAAGAACGTTTATCTACATGAAACAGCTTATCTACATGAAAGAGAATATTTCACAGACCCAGGGCTATGTCAATGGTTTACGCATAGTTGCAATGAAATCGGTACGGTTCCATACTGAATGTGTTCATTACTAAAACCCCTAACCTGCCAGGATGGTGGTATGGCTTCAATAGACAAACCCCATCTGTCTGGCATTACTAGCATTGGAAACAGATGGGACTTTAATTGTATTTTTGTCCAAATTGCAAAATAGCTACTTGGGAAAGAAGCTAAAATAACATACAAACAACAGCAACTATGATAACAAGTGAGGCTGGAATGAAATGAGTACAGTGAGAGATCAAAAACATAAGGCTTACAAATTCGTCCGTGGCCTTTGAAAGGGGATCCCCCTAACAGTGCCGGCCTTGTATTGATTTACCCTGCAATCGTGTGTTTCTCTTCTACAGCAGCTCCACAATCTCCGTCGAACACAAGGTCCAGCCAATACCACTCATCAGATTTTTCCAAAACATAAAAGATTGATACCTTGATCCTTTACAGACAGAAAGATAATAGAGGAACAGCTGAAATTGGTATTTGGAGAAAGAAGCCCTGAAAGCTAAATTAGATACCCAGGCCTGAGGGTTACTTTAATAAAGCAAAATGAGAAAATGTTGTGTGTATGCGCTCGTGCACGGGGTGGAGGGGGGGGGGAGGCTGTATTTTATAAAAAAGACCCACTTTAACCAATTAGCCTGTAAGAAAATAACTTTTTGGTTACGCTGGATTGACAATCCCAAACTTTCTAAATCTGGTTTAAATACGCAGCAATGACAATGATAACAGAAACAGCTCAACCATTATTGTGAAGACATTATCTACAGTATTATGCTTGCTGACTATTTTGCTACCAGCTACAGTACAGACTGCAAAAGGAAATAAAAAGGATAGGTTTCTCCTGACAGCCTCTGCTTCCCAAACCCCACAATTTGCACCCGTGCACGAAAGGCAAGGAACATATAAACAGGCCTTTTTACATTTCAGTTCAAATCACATCAGTGGGCCCTGAGCACATCTCCTATTCTTTTTCAAAGTAAGTCCTGCTGTTCCATTTCAAATACCTCAGGGTTACGGGTCATAATGCTGCCTTCCAGCTCCTGAATGCGTTTATTCAGCCATCCTACTGTAAATAGGGGGATATTCAACATCAAATATCTCTATTCCCCATGCTGTTCTGAGTGGATGTGTGCTTTTGGAAAACAAAGTAACTTTCTCTTCTCTTACCAGACTCTGAATACCAAGTGGTAAAATAATTGAGGTGAGTCCTGGGTTATTTAACTACAACTCGGATCAATTTGGCAAAATATATTTTGTCAAAACTAAAAATGATATAAACAAAAACAGCCGTTAAAATTTCCTGACCATGCAACCAAACAAAAATAATTGGGCTCAAATGCACTGATATTACATTAGGGGGAGAAAATAAAAAGAACAAAGGGTTAAAATGTTATTGTTATGAATTATGTTATCGTTAGCTATAGTATATAGCTCATTGGACCTAACCCATTAAAAGGAGTAATAAACTTATTATAAGGCTTTTACAAGCCCCTGAGGCCATTAGGGGCAGAGCTGCTCAGCTGTTTATGAGATTGTGTATACAGAGTAGGCCTTATCATTATGGAGCTCAAAGACAACTCATGGTAACGCGGTAAAGCGCATATTAACCAAGGCTACGCAAATATAAACAATGCCTAAAACCTGTCTTTCTTTTGAGGGAGGAGAGGAGAGGAGAAAAAAGGAGAGGAGAGACCAAAAGGGCCTTGTGTCTTGCAGGTGGCTTCACATTATACAGTATAGATGTCCCCCTATGCTCTGTCCAGCAGTGAGCTGACAGGTTGGCACATCGGTGTGTTGACCTGAGGACCTGATAGGGGCCTGCAGGAGGATAAATGTAGATCATAGTAGCAGCACCGGTGCCTTAACTGACATGGCTACTGCAGTCATGTCCCTCAGCGAGGGAAAGGTGTGGAGACTAGCACACCACAGTTGTGCTAGAGCTATACTGTGCCAACTGCTCACGTCCTAAAGTAGACATCCATATCGGCACAAATGCGTTGTGTCACATTGTGTCTCTTATCTGTTTCCACCGATATCCCTCCATTCCTTTTGTCCCGGGTTCCCACACAACATAAACAGTCAAATAACTCATTTGGATTTGTGGCGGGCGGTAGATGTTTATAATAAGCCTCTGCAGCAGTGTGTTCCATTTGCATATGAGAAAAGGTTTTCAAAAGACTTGTTTATAATACATAGGGCCTTTTAAGATGGGTTTGCTGCTGACAATCCACACACAGGCTTGCATCATTTTGTGAGACATGCCCGTTTTGAATTATTAACCAGTCATCGCTGCAACGGCACCTCGATAACAAACACACACACACACACACACACTCACACAGATAAACACACATGCACACCAAACACATAGCAAAAGCACAAAGCTTACACACAGAGAGAAAGAGCTCTACATTGATACGACAACAACAGCCTTTCTCAGCCGCTCTTTTTGGAGAGGCGGGAATCCTGTTATCCGGCCGACAGGAAGTCGAGGGCAGCACTTCCTGACGCTTGGCCGTCCTTGCTAGGAGGTAATGTGTGGCAAGCAGGCAGTCCATGCAAAGGCTTGTTCTCTCTGTACCGTTCACGAGCGGTGGAGAAGTAAAATACCACACCGTGATGTCCCTCAGTGAGTGCATAAAACAAACATCTTCACTGTATCTGATGCTTGCATAATTCACCGTCGCTGATGTGTGTTTTAAACGCTGAAATATACATGGCTGCAAATGCTAATTGGTTTAAGAGCGCTCTCAATTGTAGTACCTACAGTACTACGCGTAAGAAAATGTTTCTCCTGGACACATGACACGGTGTGTGTGTACGCAGAGGAGTGTGTTTGAATGTGGGAGGGGTTGGGTGTTGTTAAAAAAAGTATGTTCAGAAGTAGGCCTATGTACGTACGTGTGTGTGTGTGTGTGTGAATCATCTCTGTTCTGCAGTATGTATGTCCTTGTCCTTTTACATGTTTGCGTATATGTGTGTGGGGGGCGGGGGGCAGGGGGGGTATGTGCATGTGTGCAAATTAATTAATCAATCAATTCATGTTTCTTCTTCAAACTGAAAAGGGGTGGGGCATTAGGGGACAGGTGGGTGGTGTCAGAGCTTATAAATGTCTTCATACGGACCATGGAGAGTTGGACACCACCCCCATAACTAAACCCTATGTGTGTGTGTGTGTGTGTGCGTGTGTGTTTAAAAGGGTCTTTCTGTCGGGCTGCCAGCCTGAAACCTTCCCCCCCACCCACCACACCTTCCCACACACACACACACACACACACACACACACACACACACACACACACACACCAGCCCAGCTGACGCCCGTGCACTGCCAACACACACCTCCAGCCCTCCACCCACAAGCTGCTGCCTGCACTCTGCCTCCCAGATGGAGGGGTGACAGGGGAGAGCCAAGGAGAGGACACACTGGGGATGGAAGGAAGGAGGGAAGGAAGGAAAGAAGGACTGGCCGGGGAGAGACGACATTAGTTAATAGAAACAAAAATAAACATTCACTAAGACCCCAGCTTCCGGTACGTTCCGCCTCCAGCAGGGGTGTGCCGGCCAGGCCCTGGTGTCACCCGCGTGGCACCGTGTGCTGACAGGACGTGGACGTCGGCGTGGCGTGTGCGACTGCAGCACAGCGAGATGTGATCTGCCACACAGCGGGCCGCTCTAATTACAGCAGAACAGCGGGCTCCAGTCTGGGACTCCAAATGGCACCATATGTTTTCCTAGACTAACTGGCTGAATAAACGCCATTTACCCATTCAGGATGCACTGCGCCGGCTCTGGATATCCCTCACTAACCATTGTATAAAAGCACCGATGACCCTCCCATGATGGTGTTCACACACACGTGCACGCATGCACACACACACACTCAGGCACGCACATGCACGATAATGATAAAACTCAGCTGGTGGTAATTTACTCAGTGATCCTCACACAAGCCTTCCTGTTCTGTTTAACCATTTACAAGGTCTATTGGAGATGTTTTAACACACAGCCACACACATTTAAAGAGGAGGAGGGTTTGCACTGCTGTAAGCCGTTTAGCTAACAGAGGCATTGTGGTTAATAGGAAACAGGCAGCTGAAATGGCAAAGAGTGTCAGGGTGTGGTTGGGCCCATCCATCTTTTGTGCTGTGACATGGTGGTGGCGACATGCATTGACCAGGGTCAGTTACTGTGACAAGGGTCAGGGGTCCAACACCAGAACAACTAAAAGAAACATTAGTAGTAAAGTACAATAGTTATTATAATTGTGTTTCTTGTATCTCTTCTTTCTGGCTCGTATTTCCATTGGTGTGACATCTACAAACAAGGTAATTTAATTTAGTCAGGAAACCTTAAGGGCATTGGCCCTTAATAATGTCATTGCTAATAGCTTAGCTTATTCTGCTGTAGTGCACAATTCTAAATATATTCAAAGGTGATAGGATCCATTGCACTTTGAGATCCATGGTCCAAAAGTAGTGTAGGTTGGCTTCTGAATAGTAAACATGTGGGCAATAAAGCCATGTTGTTGCATGTCTTTATTTAGAAGCAATATGTCCACCTGGTAGGAATTCTAAATCAACACCTGGACCATGTGGATATGTCATGCTGCATGACTGTTATTTCTGCTTGCTTCTAACCAGTTTCCATTATTGTAGTCTGTTGTTTAAACTTAAATTGCCCACCCAAGCAACAATACACAGCTACAATAACAATTCTCTTTAGGAACAATCACTATTGCAGCCTTCTCGTTCCCTCAAAAGAAGACATTTACATGATTAAAACCAAGTCAAATGTTATTTTCATAAATAAACTACATATCACTGCAGATTTCCTTTGTCTTTTAGGAAGAAAAAACAGCATCTGCACCAGTAGTTCCTGGCAAAAACTGCAATCGCAGCATCACCGATAAGAGAATATCATGTTCCCTCTCCAAAGCCAAGAGCTCACTTCGCTTAAATCATGACCCGTTTTTGAGGAAACACTGCACATCAGATAGCCCTATCACACCGCATCAGTTTGGTAATGAGAACAGACGAGGCAGCTGTGCTCTCAGATGAGTATCGAGAACAAAACAAAGACAGAATGTAAGTAAATATGGATTCTAATTAGTATGACAAGGTTGAAAACACTGATAACAGGCCACGACAGCCAGGAGGCCTAACTCATGTTCTCTCTCTCACACACGCACATGCACACGCACACACACACACACACACGCACACACACACGTGCACACACACACAAACAGGCAGGGTGCAAATCAAGTGTTTTAATCAGCTCACTACAGCACATAATGAGGATCCACTAAGCCCCAGTTTTCAGCTGCCGTGGGCCACTTACTAGCACCATCAAAGAGCTGATTTCCCCCACAATCTACCCACTGAAGAATCTTCCAGAGTGAACACAATCTGCAGAAACGAGTAATAAAACACACTAGATGAAGGTGTACACACTGAAGAAAGGGCAAAGAGTACATGATATATATGTTGTCTATGGTGAAATTAGTGATTAAAACAAAGGTACATTCTATGAACTTTCAAATACCATACATGTTCCTTATTCTTGTACTAATGAGGCACATTTAGCATTTGC
This sequence comes from Typhlichthys subterraneus, assembly GCA_027564835.1. Taxonomy (NCBI): domain Eukaryota; kingdom Metazoa; phylum Chordata; class Actinopteri; order Percopsiformes; family Amblyopsidae; genus Typhlichthys; species Typhlichthys subterraneus. The sequence goes on from JAODUH010000018.1 coordinate 5,979,364, forward strand.
TTCTCCTAACTGTAAATATGGTAATTAGAATCAATTGCTTGTGCCTGCAAAGCACTATTGCAGGTCCCATGCTTGCATCCTTTAATTCTTATGTTTTATTATTAGTATAAATTTGTTTAAGTGAATCTCTGTCATTAAAGTGGAATGCATTGCATTATTCAATTGTGATTTATTGTGATTATATGTCTGAGGCCTCGGTCACCGCCAATCGCCTGCCAGGGCACAATATGCCAAGCTATAGCCAATAAATCTCACAATGTATGCAACAATTTGACAGCTCCATCCCACACAAACACATACTGTATCGGATTCACCTCACCTTAAATGCACGCACCCTCAGATGGCCTCACCACACCTGCCAGGTAACACATGAATCAGCCAGACTTGGTATAAAAATGCTTGTGCAACTCAACTTGGTTAAATGTCCTAGTACTAGATTCAAATGCAAATAAATGTATAATAATAATAATAATAATAATAATATATTTTTTTATTGGATAATTGTGTGACGTTCAAGCAAATACATTTTATTTCAGCTGAACTGGCTTGCATTTTTTAAGTTCATTTTACATAAAGGGCAATGGAAATACGTAGTAGAAGTAGGTGAAACACTACAAATATTAATTTTAAAGAAAACTGTTTACTTGTTTCTTAGCTCCAACCACATGCCCATCATTTCCTTGACCACACACACAGTGGGGGTAGAGGCTAGGGTATTGTTGTCATGAATGGTGTTCTCCAATCACAACCACCAGCCAGGGCTGTGTAGAAGTACCATATTATATTTTTAGCACACACTGAGAATGGTAAACTAGTGGCCTGTGAGGAGTTATTTGGCAAATTACACATGTATTAGCCAGAGGTCGCGATAACTGTTCCGTCATTGACTGAATATTGGCACTGACAGTAAAATCTGAAGGCCGTCCGCCAGTTTGACAGAAGACACTGAGGGATCTCTACCATCTACAATACAGTACACGCAACGCATTACATTTTGCAGCCGACTGGAGTGGCGATCAGAGCTCAGGTCTCATAGGCCAGGAGAGGCTGCTGTAACCAACATTGAACAAAAGTATTTAAATTCTCACCACGTTGCTGGCGGTACAGTACCATAGAAACTATTCATATATGCACATCATGTTATTTTGCATACACACAATTTCTTAAAGTGCACTTGTTTGTTTCCACAACACTTCATTCCATTTTGTCACAACAAAACCCTACACAAACAATGAAAAACAAATTACTTATTTAAGCCAAGTGTCGAGGTGTCCTTGAGCAAGACACCTAAGCCTAACTGCTTCCGGTGGTCAGGTGTCTCCTTGCATGGCTGACATCACCATCAGCGTATGAATGTGTGTGTGAAGGGCCGAATGTGAGGCAAATAATGTAAAGCACTTTGGATAAAAGCGCTATATAAATGCAGGCAATTTACCTGTATTTATACCATAATCATTTAAACGGAGTAGCAAGGTCATAAGCCCTTTTCACACATGCTGTATAACCCTGCATTTTACAGGGACCTATCCTGCATGGAGCAATGTGTGAACAGGAACAGGGGTCGATAAACCTGTTTATTTGCATCCCCAATTTCCCACCTTGCGACCTATAGTAGTAACATTTCACGGAAAATGCCGGTATGGCTGATTATGTGAATGAAGGCAGAACCAATGCAGGGACAAGCACCTTATTCTGATGCAAGAAGTGTTCACGTGGAGTGAGCAAACCAATCACAATACTGTATTTAACTTACAAATACAAATTTGATATGCCTTGAACATTAACCTATAACTTTACACTTATCTTTAGTTCAAAAGAATTACTAGACAATTAAGAAATACTAGCAACAACAATCTCTTTCGGTCAGACCGTCTGTTTCCCCTAACAATATTGCTGTAGATAATATAATTGCTGTAATTGTTTTTTGTATTATTATTATGCTTGGTTAGAACACAAAGCTAAAATGTTTGTATACTATTTCTAAGCGATAGCTAATTCACATACCGTATAGTGTAGCAGGGCTTCTGGACAGACTGACAACGGCATACGATAGGATGTAGGCTATATATTCTGCATATACATTATTGTATGTAGAAACGCACATTGCGCGAAGTGAGCTAAAAAGTAAGCTGTAAACTAAAGTCTCCTGAAAACGTATTAACATGTTTATTTATGACGTTTGGCAGCGTCCATAAAGTGTTCCATTAGATACCGCCCTCTGCTGGACTGTCCAGGCTATTGTACTATGCCGGTATTACCAAAGCATGTATGAAAAGGCGCAAGATGTAAATGTCCCTGGATGGAGCTGCATGTCTGAATAGAGAAAATCACTAGCTGTGCCTGCACGGTCATGCAGGTAATTTGCCAGTGAAAAGGGCTTTAGACAAGAATTGCAAGATGGGCTAGTGGTCTGGCCTTTCTCTCCATGTTGGTCCAGGCATGGTCAGGCATGCTACATTTATGTCATGCAAAACTATTTGGCAAATACAGTGTAAAAATGGCAGTTTTTTTTTAACCTACCTTACAGGTCAATAAATTAACAACAAATAAATTAAAAACAAATCACATGAAGGTACTTGAAACTTTAGGGCCTAAAATAAAAATTTATTATTGAAAGTGACAGTGTGCAGTTAGAGCAGTGCAAGTTTGGGGGTTCCATGATGTCAGTCTTGCATTTAGGGTTTGGTACCGAAACCTGGTGCCAACATGGCACCGGTTCCTATACAATCGGCATCTACCAGAGCAAATTAGAACACACATTTCGGTACCTCATTTCAGTGCCACTTAAACCAGTTAATTCAAATATTTTCCCTCTGGTGCTCCAAAATGGACGTAAGATGCATCATCACCAGTCATCATAAGTTATCACTAGTTAACATTTTAACTTTCTCTGATGGCGGCATATAGTCTACCGTTAGCTAGCTACGTTGCTTAATGTGCTAATAATGCCTAAAGCAAAAATGTTCTAAACATATGCACGTTATTGCTCATCTCACTGAAGAGGTTATCTCATGTGGATTATTGTTATCAATCTGTCCTGATAAACTGATGCTGCCTTGTAACAAAATATATACAAAATGGCACCTGAATCATTTTAAAAGTACAAATGAGCACATGTACATTTTTATTTTTTATTTTAAGGATTAAAATGTTACCACATCTTTTACACAGCATCGTAAATCAGTATGACAACCATTGTCCAACTACCAGGGCTCAAACAGACAGCCCAAAGCTGTCCCATCTGTGCCAAAGGTTGGAACGTATGTCAAAGCTAAACCAAACTAACTCGAGCCCCTGTAGCAGTCCCCCAAGTGCGGTCTACTGTAAAATAAATGACGTTGTTAGCTGCAGTTTCGTAGGTGAAAACTGCTGCTGGTACAATTATTCTAATGCCAGCATGCCAGGATGCCAGTCCTACCAAATGCTGCTGTCAACCCAGGGGTTTAATTAGCTTGGCATGTGTGCCACTTATAATCACCTGCCATTACCGGCCCTGGCTGCATCTGCTTACGCGTCTGTCAGTGGAGGCCAGGCTATGTGTATGTGTGTGTATAACTTGGTGTGTGTGTGTGTGTGTGTTGGCAAACCAACTGTGAATTCAGACACATAGGGCAAATACACACAAATGTAATGTACACACACACACACGCACACACACACACACACACACACGTGGTAATGACATTTTAATTTTACACATTGCCATTAACTTTCACTAATAATTATATAAGAAAAACAGTCATGAACAGAATACTGACTAGACAATAACTGGACTAGATTGCATGTTGCATGCAATAACTGTATATTTATTGAAATGTGTCTATCTTTGAATATTATTAACTTTATGTAATATTGTGTCTTACTGTAAAACCTAGTTGTTTACTGAGCCATGGGCATTCTATTGATTATTATTACACTCCTGTTTCATCACATTTTTTAAAGCTGCACCATTAATTGTATATTAATCGAAATTATAATTTTGGGAGTTGCAATATGCTAATCACAAAAGGTCTCAGTTACTGCAATTAGTGCTTGAAGGTTATTACACCAAGTGCTAGTAACGCTAATTTGCCCGTAACACTAATAACCATTAGGAGCTGTGGCCACTGAACGCATATTTTGCTAAAATTATGATTTTGTGAATTTTTAAGAGCAATAAAATAGTTTTCTGTGCATGAATGATATATACAGTACGTATGGCATACAATTGGCACCACATAGTGTCAATGTCAACATTTTGATCGCAATCCCAATATAAAGTAAATTAATTGCCATGAGCACATATGTCATAGTTTGACATTGATTGCGCAATGTTGTGTGTGTGTGTGCGTGTGTGTGCGCGCGAGAGTTACCAGCGTGTACACACAAGTGCTCCTGTTCTGAGGCTTTGTGGAGGCAGAAGGGGGAGGAGGGCTCCACCTGAGGCTGAATACATCACATTGTGATTTCATGAGAGCTGCCGGAGGAGGAGAGGAGAGGAGAGGAGAGAGAGAGAGGAGGAAACAGGGGGTCTGGGAGGGAGGTAACAGAAGCAATGGAGGTTAAAAGTGTTCCCGCTTCTTCCCCACTGGCACAGCGGGGGTGGGGTGGGGGGGTGGGAGGGTAAAGTTGAGAGGAGGATGAAGGGAAAGAGGTGGAGCGAATGGAGGAGAAGGGGAGGTGGATAAGAGAAAGAAAAGCAGAGAAGAAGGAAAGGAAAGAGCGAGTGGAAGACAGGAAGAGGAGGTTTGTGTCTAACGTGACCACTGGCCGCGTACGGGCACACACACACACACACACACACACACACCAGCAGTTGTCCCACATGTGCCTGCAACAAAACGGTCTCGCAACGCATCTCGTTCTTGGCAAAGAGCTGCTGTTTGAAGCTCTAGCGGAGCTTGGATATTGTGCTGCCATGGTAACATCTGTCGGGGGTTTGTGTGGGTACGCTAATTACAAATATCTGCCGTAATCCGCCACCGATAAGAGAGTCATTACTCCAGCAGACATTTATCACTGTGGGATTGATGACCCGTTTCAGAGGCGGGCTTTGTATGGGGAAGTGAAAGCGCTGATATGCCGTTATCCTTCATCAGGTCTGCAGACAGCCATTCGTCAGGAGGCATGCTAGTTAGAATTGTAATTAACAGTTAAGGACTTTGGCACTAATAGAATTTTTCGGAGGAAAGTGCAAAGCGACTTGGGGATGGGGGGGGGGGGCAGGCCTTATGAAGAGAATGGCTTACTCTTCCATGGTTTTCCTTTAGTACAGATACACGTGCACAGATGTTGAACACATACGTTGTTCCCTTCTACTGCAAGACATTCACACGTGCGCACACACACACTGTTTTTACGATCAGACAGACTGGCATCTGTTTCTATCTGACACATGCATTCCCATGCATGCTCGCGTGCACACACACACACACACACACACGCACGCAGAGCCACCCACAGACAGATGGTCCCAGCAGTGTGTCCTACAGTGTGTAGCGTTAATGAACACAGACAGCTAGGGGACCGGCCCTGGTGGACCCCTGCTGCAGGGCAATGCCAGGGGGCCGGGGGGAGGGGGGCACAGGGACGCCAGAGCCGTCCTGTACTCTGACAGGCAGGTCCTACCTCGCCACACACACACACACACACACACACACACACACACACACACATGTAAACAAACACCAAAAGTACACAATGGCACACTTGACTACGAGACACACACACGCACACACACACACATACGGTGACCTGGTGTAATTCCTCCAGTGCATGACTGGTGACAGCGGCAGCTGCACTCGCTACGGCAGACAAATGAAATTTTCATAACTATCTCCCCCAACTTCCATCGTCACCTTCAGGATAATTTATGAGCCGCCCGCCAGCCTTGAACACACAATATGCTGCCCAGGAAATTAACAGCTCCGGCAGTGGAGGTTATAATTAACAAAGGAGGGGAGAAGGGTGTGTGTGTGTGTGTGTGTGTGTGGGGAGCAGGGCAGGAGGCACACGCATGTTTGCCTGTACAGGTATATATGACTGTACGTACGTGTGTTTGTGCAGGCCAGTTCAATTTAACCTGTGTAATAACCTGTGGGATTTATGAAACGGCACGCACACACACACCGTGTGATAGCATGAGCATGCGTCAGCTTGCATATGTTTGTGCTTTTGTATGTAACGTGCATCTTTTCTGCTGAAATGACATACTAGTAGTGCACAAACACATACATAAACACACAACATAGAAAATGACTCAAAAGTGTTGCGCCTGCCCATTGTAAAACACAACCCACACAAAGCTACTTTCTGAGCAACAACCGCAGACCGCCTGACATATTTACATCAGCGTGAACGTCACAGAATTCCCTGACATAGTGACAGACAGGCTCAGTCAGAGTCTTTCATTAAACACATGCAGGCAACGACACAGGCTACTATATACTAAAGGCTGAACAGACCAACTGCTAGCTGAGAAGTTGGCCAGCAGGTCCAGGCTCTTCATTGTAACATGATTGAAGATGTTTCCTCCCTTAAACTGTCCTGTATTTACTGGATCCCTTTTCTGGCTGTTAGTAATCCAAACATTAGCTAGCGCTACTAAATGAGGCTACATGCTACATGAATTACGATTACCATCAACGTCTCACCCCCAACAGAACCTGTCCATCCCCACACAGCACGTACACCTGCGGGTGCCCCGCTGGCATGAAGATAGTATAGTGCCCATTGTGTGAGAGTAGTATATTTTTAGCTTTACGCTGTTTCTATAATAAAAATAACGTTTTAGTGTAGTTTATAATTCATTATTGTGGGAGTCAACAAAATAAATAGTAGGATTACGTAAGTATAGAACAGAATAAAATAGAATAGAATAGAAGGATTTTCTCAAATTACATATTTAAGTCTTGGTTTATTAACAGCCGTAGCCATGCCAACTCATAATTCCACATACCTATTTGTTTGACACTTGTACTGTAAATCCTCTATCCATAATGTCTTCGCAATACAATTGTGTTTTCCATACTACCAGTGAAACAGGCCTGAAACAAATCCCCCCGACGCAAAATGCTGTTTCCATATTAAAAGCATTCTGAATTTAATAGGCCACTGTCTCTGCAACAAGCGGCCTTAAATGGTTGTGGGACATTTAATTACATTTTAAAACTTGCTCTTTCGCTTGCTCTGCTCCGCATTGCAATGCCAGGCTATTACTGTGAAAAGTCTAATTATGAAATTACTGTTTCCATTAAAGCCTGCAAGCAATTTAACACAGTTGTGACTGGTCAAGGGCACTTGGGGAAGTTAACCAACAGCCGCATGATACTGCATCGGCCAGTTGCAAACGCTACATTATGACATTGCCACAAAACGAGAGAAAGCTTGTATCTCAGTCTAATTACTGAATAGCTTCAGACAGATGTACGCACATGTACGCACATGTGGAACACAGCTTTCATGTTGTCTGGGAGTGTCTGTGTGCGTACATGCTCATGCGTGTGCGTGCAAGCTTAAGTTGGGAAAGTGTCACAAGTGGGGGTCTATGAGTGTGCACGTATGTGTTGGGCGGTTTATCTGTAGACTAGGGTCTATGAGTGTGCACGTATGTGTTGGGCGGTTTATCTGTAGACT
>JAODUH010000018.1:5987077-6005279 GCA_027564835.1 Typhlichthys subterraneus
ATCTGTAGACTAGGGTCTATGAGTGTGCACGTATGTGTTGGGCGGTTTATCTGTAGACTAGGGTCTATGAGTGTGCATGTATGTGTTGGGCGGTTTATCTGTAGACTAGGGTCTATGAGTGTGCACGTATGTGTTGGGCGGTTTATCTGTAGACTAGGGTCTATGAGTGTGCACGTATGTGTTCAGTGGTTTATCTGTAGACTAGGGTCTATGAGTGTGCACGTATGTGTTCAGTGGTTTATCTGTAAAGACTAATAACTGTTGGAAGCGCATTCCTGTCGAAATAAGACTTCCCCCTCATTTACTTTTCCAACTCTTCAAGCCAGCCAGGTTGAGACAGTGATCGCTACGGCAACAGCAGCTGCGGTGTTGAGCCGAGGTCAGGACATGTCAGGCATAACTGGCTGATTGCTAAACGGTGCATGAGGGCGAAATTCATAATTTACAACCATTCACACACACACACACACACACACACACACACAGGAGCACCTCCTACCCGTCAGGCCACAGGCGATCCCATGGCACGCACGCAGCCAATCAGAGGACCACACAGACATGTTTGAGATAAAGACAGACAAATTAGACGGGCTAACCACGGCACTGCTGCTAATTACAGGCTGGCCGGCGATGAAAGACACAAATGACATGGCCTTATTTGTTTTCTCCTCCAGTGTGCTGAACTCAGTAAACACGCTAGTTACCCGGGATGCTAAGCAAAGCTAGCCGAGACAGAGAGAGAGAGAGAGAGAGGGGGAAGGGGGTAAATCAGGGTCCCACCCAAACGCTACACACAGGTGTTTGCCCACCAGCGCAGCTAAATAGCCCTGAGGTAGAGAGCATCAACGGTGCAGCCAACAACCTTTTGGCTAGCAGCTCACGCCAAGGGAAACAGTCTGGGCTAGCCATGTCGCTCCTGCTATAGCGAAACAGGGCTGCTGTTGCGGGGATGACTTGTACAAGCTGAGGAGGGGGGCCTTGTCTGGGAGATCTGATTAACTTGTCCCCTCAGGTGACAAGTTACATCACAATGGCCTGGCTGACAAGACACCCAAGCGGCTCTGCTCGCCTGGCCCCCTGCCTGCCAACCCACACAATGCACTGGTCTGCCAGCCCACTACTGCCCCTCCTGGCTGCTACAGCCTGCACCGCTCATCAGCAGCTTGCTGTCATATCTGTCATACAGTGATGTCCTGTGCTACAGCTGGACAGCCTGTTGCACCACTACACCCATCCATCTGCTGTAATGTAGAACACGTGTGGGCAGGCTAGGAGGTGTGCAGGACAATGCTCACTGCTTTGGACCCCGCCCCACAATATGGCCACTGTGTATTATTTAAGAAGGCCAAGACGCCTTTCATCAGCGCCGCAAGGCTGTGTGTGTGTGTGTGTGTGTGTGTGTGTGTGTGTATTCACTGTGGACACAGACAATCTTTCAAACTCCCATCTGGGACTGGAGGGTGGGGTTGGGATGGGGGGGTGCTCTATTGTCTCCAATGTGGCTGGCCCGCCCCTGCAGAGGGGATGGAGGCGGGATCTGTCAGGCAGCACACAAAAGACATGTCATCGCATGAAGGGGATCTCTCTCTTCGGCTCGAGGAGGGGGTGCTACTGGTTGCTGGCCGCAGTGGTGGGGTCATCCCCGGCTGGGCAGGACCACCGCCCCAGAATTCTGGCCCCCGGTGACCTCTGCCTCTGATGACAGACTGGGACCTTTGAGTGGGAGCACCCAGCCCAGGTGAGGGCAGGGAAGACAATAGCAGGAAACAAAGGGGAGAAGGCGGCCCTCGGGGGTCAGAGGTCATGCTGGACATCTGAGTGATGGTTGCAGCTGTAGCCCTTCAGACCTTGCCTCTGCTGGCCATGTCAGCTGATGTTGCCATTGTGTGCAGATAAAGACCTCACTAGCTCTCTACAAGTTGGAGAATAGCAATAGACATGGCAACAGATGTACTGTGCCACACATTCACAGTGTATAGCTATTAAAGTGACACCCTAACCCACTAGACATGGATCAATCCCCTGCTGTTATGGCTTCCAATTAAATTGAGTCTAAACGACAAAAAACAACATCCCAATAGATCTTCATTATAGAAAATTAGGTCACTTTGGCTATTCCTTTGGTTTTGGCAATTACTTTAACTCTCAAACTATATAGGAAAACCACTCATGCAAACATATAGCTCACACGATGCCTTTGTAAAGTATAAACTTGTAAGGAGAACATTATAATCTTGTTATATGTGTTATGATCATACATATATAAAATTATATATTGATCATAAAGACATACACAGGATTTATCCCCAGTTACACTAGAATTTGCTATTGGTTTCCCAACACAATGAAGTGATTTAGACAGTAACCGTGTTTAGGCGAAAGGCTTTTCATCTGCGGTGCCCTTGTGACGTAGCCCAAGTGTGGAACTCATTGGCATTTTAACTGGACATGCTGACATAACCCCCTGACTGTGAGGCAGACCCTGTGGTGGTTGAGTCAAGCTCAATGTAGGCCGAGCTCTTGGTCTGGCTTGTGGTACCTCCACGTCTCAGACCTGACATAATGAATTGTGTTACTGTAAGAGTTGTACTTACAGTGCAGTAACCATTAGAAACATTTGAAAGTTGTATTCCCCTACTCATAATGTAAAGATACTGTATGCGTTACGGTGTCATGTTCTTAAACAATATTACATCTCAATGAGGTGCGTATTCCCAACCAACAACCAAAGGCTCATGGTGATTTACACCCCTCAAGTTGTCCAACTGCTTCCCATGTCAGAGGTCAGTGGCCTCCCTCCTCTCCTAGCAGGCCACACGGGGAAAGAGGGAGGACGGGAGCTGCCAAAAGCAGTGGATCGTAAACACCTCCTCCTCCTCTCCCCTCAACAGTGGTGCGCTGGGCTTGCGCTGTTAATGTTCCACTAGCGAGGCCTGCTGTATACAGCAGAGGAGGGCAGTAAAGTGGGAGTGGATGACAGGGATGAAGAAGACATGCCAGATGGGCACCTTCACAGTCCATTTATCAAACCCTCCCCTCTCTACTGCACTCATGTCCTAAACCCTCATGTAATTCTGTAATGATTTTCATTATCATATAATGACCTTACAGAGCCTACAGCAGCTCGCATGGTCAGTACAAAACTCACAGCTGTTCCCTTTAGTAGTTGTTCCTCGGCTGTGACAAAACAGGCCCCTTCTTTATTAGTCAGAGCAGTGGCCTCAAGGTCAGTTTAAGGGCATCGGCATCCACAGGTGTCGATTCAAATACCTCCCACTGACGTATGCAAAGGACTTTTATGTGGACGTTTGGTGTGTCACTCTGACACCAAAGTGACGTCACGGTGTGAAAGCTGTACGACGTATGACTATCAGGTTCAACCACAGCTCCATGTACTGTATCTGCCGCACCCGCCATCCTCAAAGCTTCCATGTAATGAACTAGCGAAGGATAAATATCTGCTGTTCCTGCACAGTCAACCACTGCACTTCAGTGAAGTCACCCAAGCACATAATAATCCCTATTTTACTCATGGCACATTTACCAAAGGGACACAAATGGCAGCATCTATCAAAGAATTCACCACGTGCACCGGCAAAACCCAGTTACCGGGAAGGCTCATAAGAATAGAAAAGCCCTCATAACTTCATTGACTGGCAGTGAATGAATGGACTGTCCAGTCCGGCGGGGAGAGCGCAGGCATCCGTCACCCTGAGTACGATAAGTCACTTGGTGGACTTGGTAGTCACAGGGCCCCATTGCTCTTTCTCTGCAGCTCGCTGGTGCTGAGAATGGGCCGGAGGGCGTGCCTGAGTGCACGCAGGCCCCTGGGTGCACAGCAATGCTTTAACTGGTGTTTAAGAAACAAAAGTCACAGTGAAACTTAATCAATCAGTGCTGGTTGTTTATGTTTATGCGCCCCCTAGCAAGACTCATCAATCATTCCTTTTTCCTCCAACTAGTGTTATGCTCTGAGTAGCAACCATGGAAACAAAAGCCAAAATAATGATAAAAGCCTGCCTGTTGCATTTTCCGCATAAACCAAGTTAGGGTGTTCAATATACAAATGCAACAAAAATGAATCAGAAAATTAATTTAAAAAGTCCCATTTCGATGAGTGCCAATGTTTTTTATGGAAATAAATGAATGTTAGAATGCGTCAGACTAAAATAATCTACATCGCCCTCTCTCTGTCCCGGCCTTTCTAACAATCGCTCTATCTTCCATTCAAAACAACGCTGTTACTTCTTAACAGAATCCACAAAGCAGAACAAAGTCTTTTCTTCTCCACAAAGGGCTGGCGGGTCATTGCTTTGTCCTTATTTCCCTATCGCTAATCTCCATCAGTGCGTCTCACTTAACATTGCACATGGCCATGTGTTTAGTTTTGTGTAAATGCTATCTGTTGACGGCCACTTGACAGACGAGCCCTGGCCTTCTGTGGGGCCACGGGGGCGTGTCCTCACTTCATGTGTAAAGGAGAGAAGAGATATCGGGAGCAGTCGGAGTTCAAACACATTACAGCCCCATGTGTGTATGTAGGGGAGGAGGGGGGTGGTCTTTCCTTCTCTCGCCCAATCTAATCACTCCCTCACTACTGATAAAGTAAACTTCTGTCGTCCTCGCCGACGAGGACGGAGCATTTCCTGTCCTGCTCTATGATACTGAGAGAGAGAGAGAGAGAGAGCGAGAGAGAGAGAGGGCGGGGCCCAGGTCAGGCTGGGTGAGGAGGTGGCGACAGGAGGAGTGCATTGAGGGTGCCAGGGTGGCCATGCTGTGCCGAGCGAGGGTGGGCGTGGCTACAAGGCGTGTGCCTGTCAGCACCTGCAGCAGAATGCTGCTGGAGGCCAGTGGTGAGTTGAGGTGTGAGGACACACTGTTTACATCTGGCCGGATGGGGCTAGCCCAATACCTCTGTGTGTGTGTGTGCATGTGACATCTGCCCCATGCACTCTCATCAGAGCCTGGCTCTTGTCTGTCTGTCCCACGACAAAGACAGGCAGATAGCATGCCTTCATTGTGTTAAATGAGGGCTCCACAATTCATAGGGTCTCACTGACCTATTGGCTCATAGACAGAATGAATTAAAACGTGAATAAAAACGTGTGTGTGTCTGACAGTGATTAAGAGAAGGAGCAGCTAAAATAACATTGTCTTGTGTGTGGGGCTTTTCTTTATCTCAAAGAAAGGCCGACACTGCTCTGCCCTGCGTTATCTGGCAGGAAGGAAGTGCTCCTTCTTATCCGAGACACGTGTGGTCTTGATAGCAGTGATAGCTGCCAGGTTCGAGCACCACCAACAGACTCAATAGCCATGCACAGCACGCCATATCTGTGGAATTCACATCAATCGCCAAACACATTTCTCCTTTCACAAAAGGCTGGCAAACACATCGGAGGTAAAGAGAGACAGAAACTAATCATACAACAGGGAAATCTCTGGAAAGATGCAATCCTTATTTAGTACGCTCCTGTTTCTAAAGGATTACAATATTCCTTGGGTAGTACTGTTAAATGACAGCCATGAGCTCTTTTAATGAAAGATAGGCTAAAATGAATAAGGCTAAAATTAAATACGGATATTCTTTCTAAATATCATCCCAGTGATCATTATTGATACCAAATAGTTCATTCTCACAACAGTAAAGGTGCATGACGTTACGGCTCAGTAGTTGCGTGTGTGTGTGTGTGTGTGCGTGTGTGTGCGTGGTGTGTGTGTTTGGACGCATGTACTACAGTATATATGATGATATTAAGTTATAGGTCATAGTACAACTCTTAAATGAAAAGAAGGATTCAAGATGAGCTGGTGCCTCATGTGGAAGAAAACGTCCTACCTGTCTCTCCACGTCTGTCGTTGCTGCTGCCTGTCTGTTAGAGCAGCCAGTAGGGTTTCTGCCATTTCTCTCCTGCTCTCTCCCGCACCCTCCTCTTCCTCCACCGCTGACAGGAAGAGCATGGTCTAGAGCAAGACGTTAACAGGAAATGATGCGGTTAGGATGTGATGTGTGGAGCAGTGAACCACAGTTCACAGATGGCAGCAACGTAGGAATGTACTTACTTTATTATTGTAGTGTTGTACTACATTTCCCAGAAATCATATGGGATATACAGCAAAAATGTGCTATCCCACGTCAGAACCAATCAGATGCAAGACATTGAGCCAATTAGTGCTGGCCGTATATATTCCTTTAATAGCTTTATCATTGTTGTTCAATCTATGATATTGACTCATTTTCCTCATAAATTTGACTCAAGATCTGTAGCTTTAAAAGAAAGAATACATACAGCGATTGCCCAAGCCCTCCTACTGTAGCCCCATAAAGCTTGTCTGAATCAAGACTCCATTATACCCTTCCTGGGACAGCGACATACAGTAAGTCTAGCAGAAAGTCAGTTTCACATCAGAGGACAAGCCAATTACACCCAATATTAGAGTTTGAGTCAATTAATTGCGTCCCACACAGCGCAGTGTAATGTGCGAGTATCCCCCTGTTGAACATGAATTACAGGCCAGCTTAGAGTGTGGCGTGGTGCGTCAGTGCTAATCTGAGACATCCTGGCAAACCTTCGCCTGAGAGTCTTCGTCAGTCTCTAAGCCGGTTGAGAGGGAGTCAAATGAAAAGGGATCTGGCAGCCCAAATTAAATGCAGCGCTGTCAGCCACACTCATGAGTTCTGTCTTCCCCTCAACCCCTTGCAGACTCCCCCTGTCTTTCCTCTCTCAGAGTATCCTTAAATGTCTTCTCGCGGCCCCGGCGTCGTGATGGATCTGTAACTCTGACTGACTCTGACGCCTTGTTAAGAGGAGTCTCTTCCCCGCCACATCCAGCCGTCAGACGCTTTCATTTCTTCCCATTAACAGACGCGCACCTCTTCAGTCAGCCAACCCACTTCAGAGGAGAAGAAGAAGAAATAACACAATGTAAGAGGACCCTCGCTTCCTCTCCCCTCCCTCTCTCACTGTTTTTTAATCCCTCCCTGACAATCCACCTGCCTGTCTTAATTCGTGCAGCGACGGGTGTGATTGCCTGTGTGTGCGGCTGGCTGTTTTCATGCTTACTTCCTCCACACCACACAGGACAGGTGTCAAAACATGCAGTGGCGTGTGACTGATTACACCTGACTCGGAGAAGACATGGCGGATTGTGGTGACCAGGGGAGAGAGGAGGCGGCTGTACGCCCTATGGAAAGCGTACTCTCCGTTTTGGATCAAACCACGTTTCCCCTGGGATGATTGGCAGGGGAAGAAACTGCTGGAAAGTGCAGTCAGAGTATATCACCATCTCAGCCACTACACATCATATCGCCTACTGGCTATATTGTGTTGTGTCAGCGCATCAAGCGCGCAGTCGTCCAGATAGTGAGGCAGAGTTGATCTGGAACCTGCTCCCACTGATTTCTCACCTGGCGTTCCCCAGCAAGATAGGTTGCTCTCTCTCCACATGGTGGCCATGTTTTATCTTAAAATAAACATATTTGTTTCATTCCTGCAGTGGTATTTACGGTTGTTTACAATTGTTTTACGCTATTAGAAGAATAAACAACGATGTATTCAGCCCACATTAGCAGCCTTGATTCAAAGCAACTTACAGTGAGTTCAATTGCAAGCATTACGCAGCAGGTAGGGTTAGGATGCTCACAGGAACAGTAGCTCAGCCATTTTGGGGCTCACACACACACAACCTTGTGTCTGCAGGCGACCACCAGATTGTTCAGGGCAGTAACAGGGCATTTAAGGTATTGTGTCTTATACTGCAGGATAACATAAAGGCCCGGAGGTACGTTCCACATCCTCGGAAGCGGAGGTTTGTGGACCATGCACGTGGTTTAAATATTGTCACGCATACAGTCCGCGCACCTCCAAAATGTTGACTGCGCATGTGCGACAGGCTGAAGACAGGCATACGACAATGGATGTCCTACTTTGTTTAAAAACGCTTCTTTGCAGCGAATATCTTAGTTACACGAATATTGTTAATGGAAATCTGTTCAGGTAAAAATCATAGCTATAAATATTGCTAATTCCAAAGCAAGTTTTTTGTATACTGAAATAGGTGACATATCTGAAGTTAGAGAAATATGCCCGGAACACCCCGAGCGCTCGTTCGCATCTGCGTTGCACGAAGTCACGGATTTGGTGGCATGCCTGGGCCTTAACACCACATAGATAAGACAGCATGTGATTGGTCCCTGAAGGGAAAATATACACAGAATTCTAAATAAATATAATTACTATAAACACTTAAGGTTGTACGTACGTGTATAATCAATTACATTTGCGTCCCATAACAAAGTTGGTACCAGACAAGGAAATACCTGAGGTTAATCAATTAATTATTGTCATAAAAAACTTCTCTACTTGGTGTTTAGAGGTTGTGGGTTCACTGACAGCCAGAAGCATCGGCACACCTCTCTTAACCAACACACACGATGACAGAAGCCTGTAAAGTATGGTTACTAATGCCTGCCAACGCTGAACCCTGCTCACCTCTCTGTTAAAGCTTGGTAAACACAGTGGCGACACATGCCCTCGGGGAGCCTTTGTTTTGTAGGGAGGATGCTTGTGGGGAAACGTGTGCATGTTTCTGTGTGTGTGTGTGTTAGAATGCTTCCCCTTATGTGAGACCTGCCTCTAGTATGTGTCTGTGAGAGTGTGTGTGTGTGTGTGTGTGTGTGTGTGTGTTTGTGTGTGTGTGATGTGTTTAAAGGGCCCAGCGCTGACTGAGGCCTTCAGGTTTAGCCCCAGGCTGATCCCAGGGCCTTTTAGCCTCCCTGCTGGTTGTTTACCAGCCAAGCCCAGTCTCAGTCAACCTGGCCCAGACCACAGTCCTTCATCTGAGGGACTGTGTTAGAACTAACCAGCTCCCACTCTGCCTCTATTTAACCCTGGATGACAGTAGCTGTCCTCAGCTCCCACCCGGTGCTGACCACAGATGTCCCCATGATTTAAGGCCAATTGTGGGGTGAACGAGAGGACAGCGAAAGGCCTGGGGATGCTCAGCCACACTGTTAGAACCAGAACTAAGCACTGGGTATTTGAGCTATGGATAGGCAACACTAAAGTCTATCAATCACCAACAGTAAGTAAGTGGTCAATAATACTAAAGAGCCCTGGGACAGAATGGGCAACTAGCTTATCATCTCAGACACTGCTGGTGGATGGGAATGTCACTCCCAGACACCAAATTATATAAACTACCTATAGGCTAACTAACTGCAAATGAGGTGAATGAATGACCAAATGAGCACCGGATCACCCATTCCCGTAAAGACAGAAACAAGCCATGCTAGGGTTAGACATCTAGACAATTCTGTCCTTGCACGTTGTAGGTAAACAAATCGGACCCCGGCAGAAGTAAGTGTTGGCCAGAGGAGAGGTACAGAACCTTCCTAGTCAAGACTGGCCTGAGGGGCAGCCTGGGGCCACTCAATAACACCTAGAACCAGGACTGTATCTTAACACCAACAAGCATCTGTCTATTCTATCAGATACAGCATGCCACTCACTCAACACAGAGCTGCCAATGGACGTATGTGCTATAGAGCAACATGTGATGCGGTTTGTAAAGTGGATAGTACACAGAAAAGCCTTCCCACATACAAACATGGGACACAAATGCTGAAAGCAATGAGGGTTACAACAAATATATGCACCCCAGAAATGTTGACAACAGAAATGATGACACTCTAAATATTAAATATTAAAATAGTGCTACTGCGAGCTGACCACCAGACTGTTCCAGAACCTATACAAAACCTTAGCCTACTTTAAAACAAGGGTTTCAGGAGACCTAGGGTACTATTTAGCTCGCTGTCTCTCCTTTATAGGATGTTTATTTTTGTCTGCAAAAAAATAGATATACTAGAGTAAAATCAACATTACGATAACAGAAAAAGTGCACAGCAGTTTCAGTTTAAAATTAATGGTTACCAATGTAACAACAAGTTACATGGTCCCAACCTGAATGTTAAAATGTTATTCATTTTGTATAATAGCACATGCATTTTTATTTTGAATCTAGCAACTTACATTTTCATTAATTGGGCCAGATAAGGTGTTTGTCTGAACTTAACAATATTCCATCAAAGGCGACATATGCAGCAATGTTTTACATGTTGCCCAACATAAAAGATTTGACTACAGTATAATGTTGCGTATACACAATTTCTATGTTGCTGCATGTGTAACCAATTTGCATGTGTCCTTCTACGCAAATAAATAAAAAGTATTTGTAACTGTGTACTGGGTTTTTAACGTTATTATTTAGTAAGCTAGGCTATGCTATAATTTTGACATTTTGCTCCCTGTTATCTAAGCCTCCAACTGTATAGGTTTTAATATTGAGCCTCCAAAGCCAACCTACTCATACTGTATATATGTGGAAGAATACTTAATGTAAAGGTATGTATTAGCAGGTATGTGTTTTGTATCTGGTTTGTCCACAAAACCAGGCATCAAACATTTTAACTTGACCACTTGCATTATTCTTACACAATGTTAACTTCCCATTTTCCTCATCTATTTTCATACCTTCGTCCCACTAGACGTACTGTATGCTTACACTGGTTTATCTGCACCACACTACCCATTCACTCAATGTCCCTGCTAATACAAGAAGCCAGTAGCTCGCTCACCAACAGGAACACCTGAGAGCTATGAACCTGACAATGTGATCGTTGTGTGTTTTCAACCTGCCGGCAAGAGTTACTTTGTTCTTTGGTGTGGGATAAATTATTCACCAATGGCAAAAATATGTTAGCTTGGGCAAAAAAAATGCAAGGTTTATTTTTTAACATTTGTTTTCATGTTGGCCTCCTACAGTAACATAATTAAACGTATAGTCAGCTATTACAAGCTAAATGTAAGCTAATATTGTATCTCCTCACATTTTGCTAACTTATTTTTTTCTGTGCATGGCATGCTCCAAAAATTCCAATACCAGGCTCTGTAAATAGGAACATTAACAAAGTGGTGAACACTGCTCACAACAACAATGCTGCTTGGCTTCACAATGTGTTTCAATGTGTGGGCTGAAGCTTCTGGGAGTTTATTTTGATTTGAACTCTAAGTTAGCAAGCGCTCTTTAGAATGACTAACCCTGTCTTTAAATAAGAGGTACAAATAATAGGCTTAACTGAATTGTGACATCCTTATAAGCCATGAAGGCTAGCTGACATATATGTGTGTGGTGTGCATGCGCGTGTGCATGTGTGTCAACAGTGGTACTTCACTGGTCATTATTGGGTTCAATACTTGACTTTTAACCTGAACAATAGTGTAAAGGCATTGGAGTGACAGGAGAGAGAAGACAGACAATAGAGCAATAGATTCACTGACCTGGGAGAGTTTTGTGTGCGTGTGTGCTTGTGTGTAATATACACCAATAATATACGCTCTTGACAAATCTTTTTCTTTAGTGTGTGAGTGTGCGTGCGTGCGTGCATGCGTGCGTGCGTGCGTGCGTGTGACAGTTTATTCCAGCAGTGACCTCAGTGCTGATGGAAAGCCTGGCCTTTCCGCCAGGTTCACCTCCAGAAGGTCGTGGAGACCATCAATTACGTCAGGCCCTGACATGGGCTTCTCTATACACAGTGGATTATATGGGGTGTAAAACATTAGAAAAATGTGTCTGAAACATCAAGGCAGCATGTTTGAAGTGACAAAAGGGGTGTTGGAGAGGCCAATAGAGACGCTCCCAGACAGGGGAGACCTTTAGACAAGTGATTTGCTTTGAAGGCATTGTAACATGCTGCAGAGGGCTGGCCTGCCGTTCCAAGGCCCTAGCAGCAGTCCATCTTCAAGGCAGAATAGTGCAGGGATGTCTGGCCATATGCTTTCCAAGAGACCAATGAAGCAGAACCCGATGCCTTTGTGAAACTCGTATTTACTGGTTAAAGAGAAAGGCCAAATCTGTTTTCAGTGAGCACCCAACACACACATACACACACACACACACGCACACACGCACACACACACACACACAAAGAGGTATAAAGACACTGGTCTGGGGTCATGTTTTGGAGAGTGGTTCCAGTTTGGTTTAATGGCTAAACCATGCAGACGTACACCCTGAATGAGCTCCACAGATGTCCTGCACTATAGGAGCATGGCAGGGTGTGCATTCACACACACAAACATAAACATGCAAATGCTACATGTAAACACACTTGGTTTGACACACAGACAAATGTGGACACACACACACACACACACACACACACGCAACCATGCAAAAAAACACACACACGCACACACACACGCACACAGCATGCCATACAAACAGACCCACATGTAAACATTCCAGCCCAGGTGAAATGCACCATGGTATGTCACTACAAAGACCACTGAGCACAATGAGTGGGACAGTGGACAGACATAGTAGCAATGAGCGTGACACCTTGTGCTCTGCTAAACAGGCTGAGTGCCTCTCCTCTCTCTCTCCGAGTATGTGAACGGTGTGTCTAGAGCCCTGCTAGATAGCAGATTAGGATCAGCTCCTCTCTCCTGCCAGTAAAAAGCTCTTTGCTGACTGGGGCTAAAGCCAACCTTTCTGAGAGTTACCGTTTCTCACATACACACACACACAGAGCACCATGCCTCATGACTTCAGAAACACTAAACTAATAAAAAAGAAGGCTTTCCATCTATCTAAGCTTCGCCTGCATGGAGGGATTTTGTTTTAGATGGGTAATATGCCTGTGGGCACTGAAATGCTCTGCTGACAACATTTTGATTGACTACAAAGGGCGTAGAGTGTTTTGGTGGTTCAGAAGGCTGGGTCTACAACATGGATGCAGGCCGAGACCGTGTGTACCAAGGACAGAGATAGCACTCTCATGTTGTCACTGATAATAAACAATTATAGGACATCAAAACCACCCTATAGTCCAGACTGGTGTCTAAATTGCCCATGGTTAACAATAGTAAATACTAGATTATCATCATCACTCCCATACAAAAGGATTAAACATTTACATACATGTCAAGGCCTCATCATTAATCCACAGGCAAAAAACACAAATGGAAATGCTCACATGTATCATTACAGCAAGTGACTAGTGCATTAATGCCAATGACATGGCACTTACCAAAACCTGTTTTCTCAAAAGCCTCTAAACACATGAAATACTCCCACAATAAAACACTCAACTTCCTATTGTATATGGTATAGGTATGTGTGTGTAAGGCTGATGTGAGCAGCTAAAGGGTGCTTATGAGACTGTTCGCTAGAAGAGGGTGCTGCCAGGCATCGTCTCGTGCAAATAAAAGAGCCATTTATTACATCCAACATGACCCTCTCATTACACACAAATAGGAATTAATGAGCGCTATATTGGGCACTCCCCACGGAGCACGGGGGCATGCTAAAGGACTAGCTTTAATTACACTGTCCTACATCTTATCCATTTAACACCACCCACAGGACTGGAGGGGCAATGGGAAGGGGAGGGTGGAACCCTACCTGGGGCGTTAACTCCTCCCTTAGGCTTGCCTCCGCAGTAAGAATTAAACTCAAGATAGGTCAAGAAAATAAAAATATAATTCATATGTTCACCATGCACATCGTCAAGGAGGTGTTCTTGGTATTTCAATTGTAAAACACACATTCATTTTTATTTACTTAACGTCCAACTGATAAGTGCTCTGACCTTGTGGTCTTGACTTTTGACCTCTGCCGCGACCACATGTTTTTCACAGGAGAAAATGCCCATAAACAAATGCATTATTTCAATGCGTTTTGCATCACTGCCAAAGTGTTCCATAAAGGGTACATTTCCGAATAAACTTGAAATATTATGGTGAGGGTTCTGGCTACTATATAATATTCCTTTTCTTCCATTTTGACTGCCTTGAGAGAGTGAGGGAGGGAAAGAGAAAGAGAGTGTGTTTGCAAGCAGACATCAGGTTTGATCTGTGTTGGCTTCTCTTCATGCACGCCATGTAGTGAGAGGAGTGGAGACAGCAAAACAAAGCTTGGAACTTCCCAGCATGCTTCTGGGCCTTGTTTTTCCTCCTGTCTCAGCCCACATCTCCATGTCTACTGCTTCACTTCATCATTTCTCCCCCGCTCTCACACTGTCTCTCTCCCTCGCTCTGATTTCATCTTAAATCCTACCGTTATCTGGCTTCACCTAAAACCTGCCAATGCAACACACACACACCTCATCATAATTCACGCCCTCCCAAAAAAAGCTCCACAATTATCAGCAGCATCTTTTCCTAATGCTCCTCTTTCTTTGCGATTCTTCAAGCGAATCAGACAATTTTACAGTGCCTTGCCATCAGGATAGACCCATTCTCTCCTTCCATTGTTCTCTCTGGAGGCTTTACGCATTTAAGAAGCAGAACAAGATGGTTGCTCCCATGACTTTGAAGAATTAGAGGTGTGACTGTGTGTGTGGGGAAGAGGAAAATATATTTGGATGTGTACTCAAAAGGTCAATATTGTAAATGTACTTTCTGATTGTTAACAGCCTTGTTTTAACTTAGAAGAAGAAGTTATAAAATATGACGTAATATGTTTTATTCAAATAATTCTTTGAGGGAAAAAAAAAAACTTAGCTTGTAGTCCATGTATCCAAACACACAAACAAACAAAAGATTGTCATATTAACATGCAGTCCATATACAATTGTCACATGTAAATAAACACAAAATGCTTTAACGTTTCACAAATAGAAGTAGGACCAAGTCACTTCTCATCTTGTTAACAACCACACAGCACTGATAGCTGTGTCAAATACAATGTCTCACTTCACCAATTGAATACGCAAAGCAAAGTTAGCATTCTGGTTTTGAGCAACCACCCAGAATGGCTTATTGTGTCTGAGTGAACGTCTTGCTGTCTAGCTAGCAGAGTAAACAATTACACCTCGATCAAAGTGCTGCAATAATTACATGTCAAGTGCTGCTTAGCTGTAATGTTTGCAGTCAGCTATGAGAGGGCGGCTCTGCTACCATAGTCAGAATACTCTTTCATCTCATGTTCAAGGCACTCTCTCCCTCTCATCCACACACACACACACAGACTCCTCACTCTTGTGATGCTGATATGGTACAGAATACAGGAAGATGCTGGCCCCTACAGCGCTGCCATCCACACTGAATGTGATTAGGCTGAGCAGTGATTAATCTGCACTGCCCCATAATTCCTCACTACCACTTTAATGGATGTTATCTTCCTTCTTCCGAGGCCTTATCTTGCTGATCGCTGCCAATATGTGTGTGTGTGTGTGTGCGTGTATGTGTGTGTGTGTGTGTGTGTGTGCGTGCAAATTTGTGTTGTAGGCAGCAGGGTGCAGAAATCAAACCAAACAAACAGAGGTAAGTTAATGGCTATGTGCAGAAATAAGAGCAGGGATTGGGTGAGTTGCTAAGCGGATAAGACAGATAAGTCTGCAAGGAAGTGCTCATTTGTTTTCTTAGAAAATGGGATGAGACGATTTCAAAGCCCTGCCAAAACGTTTAAAAACACCACTGACATCCCACACAAAGAGCTATCCAAACCACTAGCCTACTGTAAATAAAAGAAGTGTCATCACACACACTAAAATGATGTCCATTGGCTTATCAAGCTGACAACACAGCTTTACAAAAAAGTGGAATTTTTGATCCACCATTTATTTAGTTTTTGTTTATTTATTAGTATTTCCATCACTGTTTATGTGAGGGCTATGAAAATAAGCATTCTGCATTTAACAGGTCTGGAAATGACACAGCAGAACTCTCAGCCCAGCACTTCATGATTAGCTCTATCCTGTTACTGAGTCAAATGATTCCTTAAGTGTGGGAATACAAACCTCACTCATGATTAAGGGTGGCGCTGATGAGTAACCCATGGCAGCAACACAGACAGTAACACACAAAAGAGAAAAAGTACACTGCGATTTTAAGAAAGAAAATCCCTATCACACAGTAGGTAACATATAATTAATCTGTGTGTGTACGTGAGGGCATAGAGACCCAACGGGTTCAAGCCGCCGGCCTCCACGGCACAGCCAAGCCTCTATGGGATTCTATTCATTGCCTATGTCTTTAGCTATAAAGCTGCAGGCTGCAATGGCTGCAGGTAACATAAACGCTCCCTTCAAGGCTCCGCGTATCTGCCCATGAAAATTCTCTAAAGGGGTTTAAGCGTTTACCCTGAACACTATCAGGCACTGCCGAAAAATTCAGCTTACCCTGTTGAATAGGGACTTCAAAGAGAATTTCAAATACCGTTGCACATCGACTTACGTTTCTCTCTCTCTGTCTCTCTCTCTCTCTCTCTCTCTCTCTCTCTTTATTGTGTGTTTCCAAGCACAAGCTGTGGTGCTATGTAAAATGTATTATCAGCCAATATATTTCCTTTTTAAATGAATAATAACAATAATCTTAGAGTAATTTCATTTTCATACGGCTCTGTCTAAATAAGGCAAAGCAAGCCAGCAACTACGGAGCTGGAGGTAAACAAGGCACAGCAATAATGAACACCAGGATTAGGCCTCTAGTCTATGTTGTGCGATAAGAAAAAACAGCTGCTACCCAGGTAACACCACACGCTGACTGTCAATGAAGGATAAAGTGCTCTGAAGCTACACCATAGCTTCCTTCGCAGGCACTGTGGGAACACAGCCTCACACACACACACACACACACACACACCAACAATCACAAACACACACACGCAGACCTATAAAAAAGACAGATGGTGCCCATACATACAGACACACACACCCATGCACATTTATAATAATTCCTCATAATTGTTATGGAGTACCTGGATCTGTCTGGTCTAGTCTATGGTGTAAAAATGAAGAGACGATATGACGTACCGAAGGAGCAGCTTGTGCTTTAATGTAAGAGATAATAAATGGTTTCATAATGATCAATAAAACTGCTCTTTAAACAATTTACGGTTTAGTTCACACTTACAATTCATCTGGGTTCCATGTGTGCATTTAATTTGGGCATACACTTAAAACCTAGCATACAAGTAAAACCGAAACAAAAGTCTGTACAACTCGGCGTTCACCTCCAGCTCTCTAAACATCCCTCCTTTCCAGCGAGTCTAGTTCTCCAAATAATACATTTAAGAAAGAAAAAAAAAAAGAATTTGCTCCATGAAATTATTTACGGTAAAACGCACAACAGAAAACCATAACATTTATAATGTTTTACAAAGCCATCAAATAAGTGGAGAGGGGATTAATTGCCCCGGTCCGACCTTAAAATAATTATATGAGCAGTGCAACTAAACTCCAATGAAATTGATACACTTTGATAATTAGATTCTTGGCACTGACCCGCTGAAGTCAATAAAGGTTATTAAGGCCAATTGCTGTCTAAATGCATTACGGGCAGGGTAAACTGTCTGTCGGAGGCCCTTGCTACTTCAGCGCCAATATGATAATCCATTCTCTGTCCTGGGGGGGCCCTACCCTCATGCCTGTGTCTGCACTCTGCCATACAAAACCAGATTGGATTCGCTTAACCTTTCCAGGGGTTTGATCAAATAAGCTCACACTGCAATAACATTTACATTGACCCCTCTCTCTCTCCGTCTCTCTCTCGCTCCCTGTGTCTACAGCATCTCTCAGTAGCCCCCCTCCGCCAGGTCAATAACCTAATCAGGTATCGATGGTGACTGAGGAGAGCTGTGTGTGATTACACTTCGCCCCTCCTCATTGCTCCAGATTGTTCCAGAAGAACGTTATTAAAGAGAGGGCAAGAGATGAAATGGTCACCGTGCGCATCCCTGTGTGCATGTGCATGGAAACACACACACACAGACGACCACCAGCCTCACTATCCACAGCAAGGTATTCACCACACAGTAAGACAAGAAGAGACACACACACATGCATGCGTGTGTGTGTGTGCGTGTGTGTGCGTGTGTGTGTGTGTGCGTGTGCGTGCGCGACCAAATACGGCTGGAAAAACGTGCAGCGACACGTTGGGTGTCTGCAGAAGAATAAGGCGCGGCCCTATAGCGCTTTCTGTTTTGTACATCTTGAAGTATACAAATGTATCCAACTGAATGTATCCCCTTTATTGTGAAAGTAGATTAATTTACTTGATACGAGTTGAAAAGCTCTCAAGAAAGGCAGCTATATAGCAGGAGATAGTGAGAGTAAGGAAGAATGAGAGAGAGAGAGAGAGAGAGAGAGAGAGAGAGAGAGAGAGAGAGAGAGAGAAAGAGAGAGAGAGAGAGAGAGAGA
>JAODUH010000018.1:6012030-6024118 GCA_027564835.1 Typhlichthys subterraneus
TATGCTCGATCATATGCTTTAATGGCACAATGAGAGACACCGTTGGATGTTTTTCGTCACACAGCACAGTGGTGGCCATTTTGAGTGACTTAAGAAGCCTCACCATGTCCTCCGCATCACGGATGTCTGAGCCATCCAAAGTATCAATGTCACGAACATTTCGTCACACGTTGTTGCTCAGAAGAGTGGCTGTCACAGCCGTTTGCTGTTCTAGATAGCGTTCGATCATGTCCAGACTACTATTCCAGCGCGTAGTGACATTGATTATTAATTTGTGCGCCGGAAGCTCCAGTAGTATCTGTTTGGCTGCGAGCGAAGCTGTGGCTGTGGAGCTTCGGTGAAAAAATGCGGCAATGCGCCTCACTCTGCCCAACAAACGGCTCACGCGGGGCACACTCAAACCCGCTTGGCTGGCTAAGTTCAAAGTGTGGGCAAAACATTTCACATTTGGAGATAGCCGGCCTCTCTGACAGCAACTTCCATATTCTTTGCGTTGTCTATGACAACAGCGATACCATGGTTGGCCTTTTGAAGCACCCATTCACTCACAGCAGATTTTAAAATTTTGCCAATATTAGCCCCAGTATTTTCGAACAGTGGACGAGTTTGGAGAACAACATTAACTATCTTCCACATACTTCTTATCACATGGGCTGTGATTGTAACATAACTCTGGGTAGCCCTGGACGTCCAGCTGTCGGTTGACAGTGTCAGGTTTAAATTTCACTGAGCTATTTAGTACATTTTACTGCAAATGTTTGTCTATGCAGATTGCATGACTATATGCTTGAGTTTACACAAATGTTAGCAATGAATATGCCTGGAACACCTCATCTCAATAACTAAGTGTCCACAATCTTGGCCATACAGTGTATTTGCTAATGCCAGGGCCAGGTTCAAATTACCAGCTCTCGACATGATTGAAATTACATTATTTAATGTACTAACAATATAAGTGACCTATTACCACTAACACAAAACAGCAGAACACGCCCAAACACCTACATACAGAGTCACTGCAAGCATACGCTATGCCATGTATGCAAGCGCACGCATACACACACACACACACACACACACACACACACACCTCATTGTGGATCTCCTCACAGTGCTGTAGTGTGCTGGGCAGCAGAGACAGCAGGCTGTGGGAACCAGTCTCTAGGTCCGTCTGTAGGTTGGACAGGGCCTCTTGACACCGAGACCTGATGTAATCCAGAGTCCCTCTGGAGCACTGCAGGTACACAGCATACAGTATACACAGGGCTAACAACACGGCACAGCTCATAATCTCCCAGTTCCCATCTCCAATACACTGTTGCTCCGGCAACAACAATACCGTACTACAGTATAATATATATAGTGGTATATATATATATATATATATATATATATAGTAGTCATATCATACATTAAATTCAAATAATATATTGTATATATTTCATAACTTACATAACAATAATATAGAGTGCATATTTCATATAATATAGTGTATTTATTTCATACAAATTAATTGCATAACAATAATATAGTATATATTTTATATCTTACATTACATAACAAAAGCATATATATTTAAAATATTACATAACAATAATAAAGTGTATATTTCATATCTTACATAAAAATAATAGTGTATATATTTAATTTCTTAAATTACATAACAATAATATAGTGTATATATTTCATAGCTAACATTACATAATAATATAGTGTATATTTAATATCTTACATTTCATAATAATAATAATAATAATAATAATATGTGGACATAGTTAATTTCAAACATTATGTTTGTTATATGGCCCCCTTAAATAAAATAGTACATTTACAACTGTCTAATTTTTTTTGTGACCCTTGCTTAAAAGACACATTTTTGGTTTTATAATTATGAAAATAGAAAATATTCTGTAACAAATAATTATAATATTATGATATATCAATTTACACATTTAAAAAATTAAACAAGATATGTGATGTTGTACTCTATATAGATTTTAATGGGTTTTAGTTTTTTAAAGATTTAGAATATTAGGCATATTTAATTGGTATAGTATACTCTATAATTGGTATAGTATACATATCAATACACATACTGTACAGAATATATCAGCACTGACTGCACATGTACAGTATAAATTTAATAATTCAGTCATTATTACCATATTGTAAATAATACCAGTCAATCACATTAGTTTCTATAAAATATATTGTTTTATGCTGCTTTGTCATACAATTGTGAATGTAATTAAAAGTGATTAAAAGTAGTTGTGTATTATGTGCAAGTGGAAAACATGGATGTCTTCCCACAAGCTGCTCACCTCGACCACCCTGTGTGTGGAGCTGAAGCGTGCCGTGTCTCCAGCCAGGACACAGTGCTGGTGGGTGGTGTTCAGGTCGTCTGGGGGACAACAACAGCTCTTACAGTACATCACAGAACACAACACTGTAGCTGAATACAGCAGGTCAAGCTACCTACCTACTGAAAAGAACAGTACAGGCTATGCAACAGAATATAACTAAATAGAATCCATTTTACTATAAAAACAGATTTTGTTGAATTCATAATTAATATGGCGATTCACAGAATATAAATATTTGAATCTAAATAAGAATAGACGATAGTGAAAGGCCACATATTTATTTCTACAAGATAGAACCAAGAACATCGCACACACCAGGGCAGTCTATCCAGCGCCCACACTAATTCAATCAGTGGCAGTGCATTATGATTTTAATTACCAAACAATTCCAGATCGCACTCAATCTGTCGAGATGGGGAGCCATACCCACAAACATTTGTCCAATATCGGAGGAGCTTCCGAAAAAATCCCTACTGCTGTTTTGTGTGTGTCCGTCCATGTGTTTCTTTGTGTGTATAGATGTTGCTCAGCTCTGCAGTTATTTGCCTCATACCAATAATTAATTTAGCCGTGACAGAGCTGTCATTCACAGCACATGTGCATATTTACACGCGCCTTGAGCAAGAGTATAGCGGCTAATGCTTGTGATTTGAAAGTCAAACAGCCACATGCTTTGGGAGGAAGATATTATTGTTTGGCGGAAGGAAAAAAATAAGATTGCGATAAACAAAACAACTTGCCGGTGTTTTCTTTCCCCCTGATGAGATTGTGAAGGATTAGTGCTCTGGGCAGAATTACTCTGCGTCTTTAAAACTGTTTATATCCAATAACAAATTATCTCCATCAATCTGCTCTTTCTGGGCGCGTCTGAGGCCTCGCTGGGGACACAGAGTGAGGCGAGGCAAACTCGATAACTGTAATAAATATTTATCTTTCTTTCAACCCCTACGCCTGCTGCCACTTGTCCTTTTTCCAGGAAGCAGGCTTTTAAATATATTGGGTCAACTCTTTCCTGCAGTCCCCCTGTGCATTGGGAGCTAGAAATAAGATTATGGAACAGCCCGGGTGTCAAGACTTGCATTGTTCTTTTCTAACCGCTGAAATTCCATTTGGGTGGAAATGACTGTGATTCAATTTGCCTCCAGTGGCTCAGACATTAGCAGTTCAAAAGGGCCAGTCTGTGACAAATAGGGCTGAGAAGACATGACTCTGTCTGTGGTTCGACAACGTTTTACTCACTTGCTCCTATACACATACAGTTTACACTTTTGGTACCACAAACTCCTTGCCATGCAGTGTATGTCAATGATATATTGGCTTGTATTATTTAAAAGCTAGGCTGTGGCACAGTGTGTGTATTTCACTACCTCTTCTGACTTTTGGAGCTGTTGCGACGACAGTCACATGAAACTGAGCATTTGTGCAGCTTGGTACATGCATGTGTCTATGTGTGTGCATACACGCCAAGTGTTTCATTCAGGCAAAGCGATGGAGCGAACAGACTTGAGAGAGCGTGCGAGCTGCTATCAGGGAGCTGCAGTTGGCCCCTCAAGGGCATGCTCACCAAGCGGAGCATAAATCCCCACTGATGGGCGACAGTCAGCTCTCATTACAATAACCCACAACAGCCCATCACTCTATTATGATGGCTGCCCTGAAAGTGAATACTGTAGGAGCCAGGACCGAGGCCTGTCTGCAGGTAGATGCCTCTCACACACACCACTGGTTTGGGAAGGAACATTATGCGTCTTTGTGTAAAAAATAGCCTTTTTGTTTTCAGATTGACTTACGCTTTATCTCTGAAATGTTATCGTGGGCTTTAAAGGGGTTCACACACTCTGCCAACATGAGTCATAAGCTACTGTATAACAGTACACGATGAACATGACAGTGTAAGCCATTTCAGCCCACTGCAGTAATCTGTGGTTTAAGTCATTTTATACACTGTATATCATTTTGGAAAGATTCATTTTAATTTTTAAGTTAAAATATCTCCCATAATAACAATAGATCTATATGTAAAATAAAGCCATTTTAATATATTTACACTATTAAAAGTACATATTTACATAACTGTAAAAAGGTAAAAAGCGTTAATTTAAATAATAGAATATAAAGTATAAATATTATAAAATATATAATATTAAATTAAAGATGTTTCTCAGCTAGCTAAAGAATGATATTAGAATCACATCCAGGGACGGAATGGCCATCGGGACGTTTGGGAGTATTCCCAAACGGCCGGTCCATTCCAGACTGATCCGGCCATTGTAGACCGGCCAAAGAGATTGGGCAAAGAGTTTTTATGTTTAGATTTCAAATGTTTTACTCTACAATCTGTCACTGGGCCGGCCGGCTGGCCACATCTGCTGCGCTACAGTCAGTGCATGGCTGTCTCTGTGTGTTTGTCAGACTGGGCCAAACTAATACTTTCAATATTGAGGAGTGATACGACGGCCCCTCCCATCTTGGACTGATCCTTGTTTATGCAGAGAGCTGATTGGCCCAATAGTTTTTACACAATAGAATCGAATGCAAGGTGATGTATGAGAAATGTTTGTCATTTTAGTCCAAATAAATCGAGTGTAGGGCAGGCAAATAGATACGTCTGGAAAAATGAGAAGACGAGTACTCTTGCTGTCAAATGTAAAAGACAGAACACACAGGCCTATGTTGCCAAGCCAATTGACAGCCAGCAGCCTGGAGACGCAGTACGGGCAAGAGCCTACAAGAGATGTACAAGCAGCAACATTTTCTACATTTAGCGAGGCCTAATTCACACATTCAAATGATAGCTATTGTTTTCAGTTGTCTAAAGTTTACCACGTTGGCTCAACCCAAATCCCCAACCCAAAACTGATAATACAATTTTACACAAATAATGCAAATACCAAACAAAACAAAAACTCTACAAAAGAAAGTTTAGGCAATGCCCTTTCAAATGATCAGGGCCCCCAGTAGCTCTCCCTACTTGTTTCTTGTTTGCAGGTCAAATCCAAAGCTCTATATCCAGCATCTGCCTCCTTATATCAGTTGGTTTCTGTTTAGTTAATGCAATTATGCAATGCCAATTAACTTAAGGAAACACCTGGAGCCTCATGTATCAACATTGCGTACGCACAAAAAGGTTGTGCACGCTAGTTTTCACGCACAAAGTGTGATGTATCAAAATTTACGTGACGTGAGAATGTGCGGAGCCCACCACAAAATCATGTCTGGCTCTGTAACATGGAGATTTCAAACTGAAAATTACCAAACCTCATCAAATATGTGTCCCCTCCTGTTACTATAAGGCAACATGGCGCTCTCAATGGAAAAAAACATATCCAATGACCACAACATAAGTTAGATCATGTAGCATAATGTTTAACATCAGAAATGCAAAAACCCAAACGTTAAATGCTATCAACTGTATGTATGTATGTAACTGTATGTAAGCAACATAATAATGTCTGTTAAACACTTGTGTGACAAATTAATTAAAAATCAACTTGAAATAAATATATGTGACCGATTCCGTCCCCATAGGGACGCAAAACCCTCTCCCCCGGATTACAAAATTATGGCCTGAGCAAGGAACCCAAGGGATCTCTATAACTAAATAGAGCATTTTTTTAGGTGTTGGAGAGTGAGAATTACTTAAATTAAGAGTAGGCTACTGCACAGCGTTAACTGTCTGGCCATTGTTACATAGGCTTACTGTATATTCACCCTCTCTATATTGCCAATGTGCGCACCCCGGTTTACTTCCCACAGATTAAATATCTTACTCACTGTGCAAGAAGATCGCCATGCGCTGCAATTGTCTCTGTTTAAGAATATGTGCTGTTGCGGAGACTCACAGAGATCCATGCCGCACATGAGGCAATTACGCCCAGATCCATGCACCGGCATATACTTTTTAACCAGCTCTGATTCATCACTTATGTTAATTATCAAATATCATTCTGTTATATCATTTTTATCTCTTTCATAGTATTGACATAGCATACTATGTCTTTCTATGATTACAGCCATCCTTTCTTCCTTTGAGCTTAGCTGCCACACTTTCAACTCTTCTCTTTATTGACTATTTCTTTATAGTTGCTGACGTGGAAGGGGTTCTCGGAACCTGATGCATTGACTGCTGTAGTCATTTGCCACTCCGTAGACTTTCTTTTATTGCTGATACCGGAGGACGAACTTCCAAATATATAATGTATCCTCCTCTGTGATCAAAATGTTGATCTCAATCAGTTTTCTTTTTTTTTTTTTTTTTACAGGTTTTGTGGCTGGATAAGCCATGAGGGCAAGGGTGCATTTATTATCATTTGCATAGTAATTTATGAGAGGAGGTAAGGCCGGGTCAATGGCTCGTGCATGTACGTTAAAATTCATGTTTATTGGGATGTATAAGGGAAGATGCAGAACCTGGAGTACGCATGGTTTCATACATCTGAATATTTTTGTGCGTACGCACTTTTCGAGTTTTAAGAGTACGACATCTTTTAGTATGAAAGCTGCGCAATTGTTGATACATGAGGCCCCTGGTTCACAAACTAGACAAACTTAAAACTTACAATAAAAAACATCTGTATAAATAGACCATTTAAAAAGACAAGAGTACATTATATACATTTTAAATTAGTATATGGCATGGGATAGCCCTGCGACAGCGACTCTCCAACCAATGGTGTTGTTGTACTGTGTCCAGACTCTCTGTCCACTGTACACTGAGGCCCTGAGCTACAAGGCGTCAGATCCGTCAGCATTCCTTTGTGGCTCCCCGCCTGCCCAGCACACAGCCATTACATACAGTAACACTTTTGCATGGGACCTTAAGGCCGTGTCTGCTCACCCACATGCCCCCATGGGGTGGGGGGAGGGTGTGGTCATTTGTGAGAAGATATAGGCTCTTAAACTGTTCTCTCCTATTGGGTGTATAGGGGTGTTCCCGTCAGTGTATCTGTGCAGTGTTAATGGAAAGGGGGCCGTTGTTGCCATGCAAGAAGTTGTGTGTACTGTATGTGTGCGCACACGTACGCGCGCGCGTGTGTGCATGTGTGTGCTTGTGTGTGCGTCTGCATGTGCGTGCGTGTCAGCACATCTGCATGTACGTGCGTGTCAGCACCTGTCAAGTAGTAGCAGTCTCCAGACTGCAGGGGCAGTGTGAGGCCGGGGGTGTAGATATCCCAGGCCACCTTCAGTCCAATCCTCCAGCATGCTTTCTCACTGCTGCACCCCTCGCCACTGCCACCTGTCAATCAAATGTTACACTGCATCATGTCGAATTAAACATTTTGACAATGTTTGCATAACTGTTTTTCTGAGCCTGTATGTTAAGTGTATGGCACTAATCACCACAGATTCTTGCATAACGTATATTCAAAAAGACATTTAGGAATGTCCTAAATATTTTATAAGACGCATCAATATTTACAACGCAAATCGCTAACATCTCCACCATTACTCTAGCAGTAACAGTAAAAGCACTCAAACAATATAGGGAAAAAACATCATTGTCCAAGGGATGTAAGAATCACTTAACAGCAAGGAGATACATTCCGCTGGCATCCTATTGACTACTAGCAAAGTAGCTTCATTCTGTCAAAATGCTTCACAGACTGGAACTAGCGTGATAAAAGCCCCTGATGTTGTTTAGCGGTTATGTGGAAAAGTGTGTAATTGGACGACGGCTAGCCTATAATATTCCTGTTTCCGAGCCAATTCACTCAGTCTAACCGCCTCCTCTGTCCTCAGCACTGCCTGCATGGTAGAGGAGAACCCATCTGGCCGTGCTGGCCGACACCCTTCAGCAAAATCAATACTAAAGTCTTCCCAGGCCTCTCTGCCCTGCGGATGCCTTTTCCTTTGCTGAGCACGGATAAATAGTAACTTCATTTCCAGCCAGTGTGCTCAGAGAGCCAGCTAATGACAGCACTCCCCACAGCCTTTGGAATGCCTAAGACTCATCCTGCAGGCCGGAAGACAATCCACTTCCGCAGATTCCTTGGGATCAGCGCAGCTGGGATAAAATAAGACCGGGAATATCCTGTAGGCTCAGGGGAAAGGAAGCAAGCCTCTGCAGCTCAGACAGGAAAAGGGAATGTTAAAAGGGTCAGGTGGTGTGTGTCTAAGGTGCTTGGTGTTACGCTCAATGGCTCAATGTCTCAATGGTTTGTGATTGGCAAAGAATATGTCTTCGCAGGGACAAAGTACAAAACATGGTCCTGTTGTAAAAGGTGCAAAATTTCTCATGGTAAAAATTCCACTAGCTTGGGTCTGGAAGTCCTCAGATCCATCTGGCAAAAGTGAGCACATTTTGGGAGTGAATAACGCACTGTGGGGACAGCTAGTCAGACCTCTGAAGTATGGAATGATCCAGAAAAGCCCAGCTACACCTTGCACAGAGCTGTTGTGTCACAGTGTTTGAAGCCGATACTCGCAGGGTCACAGGAAGTCACCTGAGCAGAGCTAGGAGGCAGGTGGCTCTGGTTAGGAAGGCACACCTGGAAGAGGCTGTCTGCATTCATATTACAGTGTGAGAGGTTCTGTGGAGATGTTGTGCTTGTTTGATATTAGAAGGTGAAGAAACATAAGGTATTACTGAATATTTCAGATGTATGTATATTTACAGGAGTAATGTCATATTGATGCAGTATAGCTACCAATGTACTAGATCTATGTTTAAATAATGAGCATGTAGAAAGCTTCAACACACATTTAAAATTAATGATTTGTGGTGCCCTTGAGAACATAATGTATTACCATGTGTGGTTTGTAAGACATCTATCGAACCCTTCTAGAGGAAGGTGTTTTCATTTGGATGATATTCTATGTTGTGTGACATACGAAGCTCTGAGAGCTCATTGAGAGGCTCTATCAACTCAGCTCTTCAAAGTACGTCCATAATGTTGAGACAAGGCAACCCCCGCCGCAGAGCAGTCGAGGAACACTTCTCAAAGCCACACTCATTATTCCATATCAGATAATTGCACATCGATCATTTCTGGGGGGAAATGGTTTAGATGAGATGGCGTGTGTGTGATAAGGCCTGTTTGTCAGAGTGTGCAAAGAACGAAAACGCTAGGGCCTGTAATCTTCCTCCACACTGTCGGCAGCAAAGCGCTGATGACATTCGATAATGCTGTGACACTATCACTGCCATGGATCTGATGGTTGCTTCACCACAGGCCATGTCTACAGATGCTGCACTGTTGGTGCTGTGATGCACAAGGTTAACAGATTTGATTCACACTATGGAGATAAGTGGCTAGAATATTACAGCGATAACATAATTATTCTTTGATTACACTAAGAGCAGAAGGCAGACGCTTTCTAGATTGCTCGATATCCTTTCGATTAGTCTGATTAAAAGCTGTTTAATCGCATTAATATGAGGTCTAGATGCATTTAAGTTGAACTGCCATCAGGTTGTCACTGGATGTCCACATAAGAAGGTGGTTGAGAGATGCACAGGGGCAGAATAGGCTAGTAGTTACAGTAGGGATGTCCACTCCAAGCTGAAAGGTACTGGGTGTGATGACCGGCCCACCTTTACTCAACCATGACTCTCTGTCTAACCCTTAGTGGCCCCTTAATAATAAGATACTGTGGATGGCAGTGCCTGCTAAATGGCATAATAAGTCATATGGCACCAAGAGAACTAGAACTGGCTACAAATAATCGGCTACTGATCGTTTGTTGGGTATGTATTTGATTTTCAATACTGGCGTTATTTTATTTATTTACTTTATGCATGCATGTTTGCCCATTAAGCACTACTTTCTGAGTTTTGCCTTGGGAGACCCTACCAGGAGCACAAGGCTCCAGACAACACAGCTCTCAGGATGGTTCCCAGAGAGGTCTTTTATAAGTAGTTTTTAAAATCTGTAATTGTACTTTTACTTAAGCTGTATGTATAGTGGTATGTTCAATTTAAAGTATTATTTTACAGTGGTTATTCATTTAAATAGAAAGACAAAATTCCTATAGAGCCTAGGCTCTCCTCTCTACCTTAAATATCTCCACAAATATGGAGACATACTGTAGTAGTAGCCTATAACTTATGTAACATTAACGAAGTGTAAACAAATATATACTGTAGCCAATGTGACATTGGCAAAAAACAAACTATACAGTAAGCCTGGCCAAGCCAATCAGAGAATACTAGAGAATAACATGTAAAGCAATAAATTAAACACAAAATACAAAAAGTGCAAGTTGCATATGTGAGCTAAATAGATTTGAGATTTGTGCTCCCAAATCGTTGCCTGCACTACTTACGGACACTTTTGTGTGCTCCTGGGGAAAAAAGTAAGTGTAGAGCCCTGAACAGGCATTGGTAAATATATTATAAATAATAACTATATTTATTATATTTTACTTGTAAAAATAGCAAAGCTACGATGAGTTTTGATAAATTAAAACAAAAGTAACTAAGTAGTGCTTATTCTGAGTACATTAGTAAGTGAGTAAATTAGCTACTTTTGACTTTTACTTTATTCAATTATTTCTGGTAATTTTACTTGAAGTAAGTATAAAACAAAATAACCACTTCAACTTTTGCCCTTACTGTACCTTTGTTGTCATGACAACTGTAGCTGTAGACAGCCACAGGAGAGCCATTGATGAGGTTCTCATCATGGTGCCACCCTACAGCCATTTTGCCCATGCCATAGTAGGGCTCCTCCTTCAGCTGGTTCATAGTGGCTGGGTCCATGTAGTTCAGCAGCGTGACGTTGAACTGCGGGGGCTCCGTGCACATCTGGGGCGGACTAGGCTGGGAGGAGCCACGCTCCTCCTCGTCTTCAATGTGGTACCCAGACAGGCTGTGCTTCAGCTCAGCCACTGGCCTCTCCACCACCTCGGCCTCTGTGCTGCTGCCCCCACACGTCCAGCCACACTTGGCTTCATGCGCGGCGTCCGCAGGGTCCGCAGGGACCGCCGGCTTGGCCGTGGACGGCTCTCCCTCCTCGCTGCTGCGTCTGGAGCCTGTCTCCCACTCCCCTTCCAGCTTGGAGGCTGAGCAGCAGCCCTCCTCGCTGTGCTTGGACTCGATGTCCCACTCCTCGCTGTGCTTGGACTCCGCGTCGCCCTCCTCGCTGTGGCGGGACTCTGAGTCGACCCCCTCGCTGTGGCGGGACTCCTCGCTGTGCTTGGAATCCGTGTCGCCCTCCTCCGCTGCCTTCAGGCCCCGCTCCATCGTCTCGCCCGCATTCGGCTGGCGCACGTCCGAGCAGAAGAAGGTGTTGAGCTCCCACAATGCCTTGCAGGCCGCCCTCAGGTCGGGGTCGCAGCAGCTTGGACCCTTGACGTCGGCGTCCTCGCTGTGCCAGGGGATGGCGAACAGCCGCGTGTCCAGGTAGCGGTAGGTGTGTCCCGCCTGGCCCAGCAGGGCCCGGGACACGGCCGTGAACACGTCCCGGTCCCGCACGCGCACCAGGTCCCTCAGCAGGCAGCCCTTTGACCTCAGGGTGAGCAGGGCTGCCTGCACCCGCCCATGGAGCTCTGCAGGCAGCAGGCAGGAGCGCCGTACGACCAGGCCCGAGTACCTCCTGTCCCACTGGGCACACACAAGTACGCACTATGTACTATACACACTAATATACTGTCTACACACAAGTACACTATACACACTATACTGTCTACACACAAGTACACACTATAGTCTACACACAAGTACACACTATAGTCTACACACAAGTACACAATACACATTATACTGTCTACACACAAGTACACTA
>JAODUH010000018.1:6024218-6035858 GCA_027564835.1 Typhlichthys subterraneus
GTCTACACACAAGTACACACTATAGTCTACACACAAGTACACAATACACATTATACTGTCTACACACAAGTACACTATACACACTATACTGTCTACACACAAGTGCACACTATAGTCTACACACAAGTACACAATACACACTATACCGTCTACACACAAGTACACACTATAGTCTACACACAAGTACACAATACATACTATGATATCTACACACAAGTACACAATACACACTATACTCGCTGCACACAAGTACACAATACACACTATGCACTATAAACACTATACTGTCTACACACAAGTACACAATACACACTATAGTCTACACACAAGTACACACTATAATGTCTACACACAAGTACACAATACACACTATACTCTCTACACACTAGTACACAATACACACTATGCACTATAAACACTATACTGTCTACACACAAGTACACAATACACACTATAAACACTATACTGTCTACACACAAGTGCACAATACACACTATACTGTCTACACACAAGTACACAATACGCACTATAGTCTACACACAAGTACACACTATAGTCTACACACAAGTACACAATACACACTAATATACTGTCTACACACAGGTACACAATGCACACTATGTACTATACACACCGATATCCTGTCTACACACAAATACACATTACACACTATGTGCTATACACATTACACAGTATACTGTCTACACACAATCACCATTACACACAACAGAGTCATGACGTAAAAGATACAATACAAATATGACTCTTATACTATATTAGTAATTATCACAGATACGTTAAACACATTAAGTAATTAAAAAGAAGCTGGAGGATATAAAAATTATTAAACTTGTCAGAGTCTAGATGTGATCAGCGCCCCCTGCAGTTCTGACTGACTCACCAGTTGCTGAAAGCCTCGGTCTGAAGGTCCAAGGAAGGGGATCTTCTTGTCTCCCAACTCCTGCAGTAGCTTGCGCCTCTGTAGGTCACATCACAGGACACCATCTTGGTTAGGAACAGACCACTTGAAACAAGTACATTGCTATTGTAAAAGGTTTCTAGCTGGGCTACATGTCAATAGAGTACCTACCTGCCCATTCCCTTAGATATATTTAAATCAAACTACAACTTTATACTTGATTTAGGAAAGAAACAGGAACAGTGACAATGTGAATGGCATGTACGCCTTAAAGGTAAAGTCAGCCATTGCAAGCTAAATGTAAGCGAAAAAGCTTTGTCAAATATTTCACTGCATTTCGCTAGCTTACCATTCTCTGTGCATGTTGAAAAGATAATATGATACTTCTGTCTCCGTAAATAATAACATAAACAAAGTGGTGAACACCGCTCATATCATCAAAGCCGTAGCATTACAATTTGTTTCACAATGCATTTTGATGTGTGAGGCGCCGCCGGACTGTAGTGTAGACACAAGACAGGAGACTTGTTTGGATTGTACTGTGAATAACTGCATATTACTAGTGGTGGTTGATTTAAAATATTGTGAAGTTAACAAAAACTGTCAAAGTAAAACCTTAAATATGTTACTACTGTAGGTCACCAATAGAATACCACATGAACCACATAAGAACACAACTAATAAATAATTCATTGTAGTCATTATAACAAATGACTGTATTTAAAACAGTGATGTCACACTGGATTCAACCTTGCATCTCTTGCAGTGACCACATCGCCTTCATTGTCGTCTCACATTTTTATTATTTTTAGAAGCTGCCGTGGGGCTCCTTGCAACCTTATAAACCCTTCATGTACCTTACAGACGTCATCTAATAAAACCTACAACCTGCTGGATGGATCAAAGTGCCTTTCACAGGGGTGCATTCCATTCTGATCTGTAAATCCAACAGCAACCAATGTAAAACTGCAATACTCAAATAAATTTAACGAGAGCTTCCAGGGCCTCCCTATACTGTGTTTGTGTGTGTAGGTTTGTAATGTGTGCGTACCCATGTGTATAATCTTTAACATGCTCCCCACAGGTGCACGAATGAAGTTAGCATTTTACACCTTTTATTCGTGGAGGGTCATCAATCGGCTTAACCTGTATAAACCGGCTTGCATCAACCGCTGCACAGCTGTTACGCTTTAAGGAGATTAGAGCCTATTACTATACAGTATGTCTGCAAGGCTTTTACTACTGGTCTGTCACATTTCACCAATATAATGTCCCAATGTGGCATGCTGTGTTCAGGATACAGAAAGCCAAATGCCAAAATATGTTTTGCCTGTAGTGTGAAATATAACATACATAGTTCAGGAATAAAAGATGGCTGGATCAAAAAGAGGACATGCTGCGTACTAATGGACAATAAATGCAAGAAGGATGAAAACAGATCCAATAAGAGAGAGCAGAAGAGGAGTAAGGCATCATATCTTAGAGGTTTGCCTTTGGGGATGCAACTTTACCTTAGGCTACACAACACGAAACCTGCTGAAAGTTTCCTTAAAGGATGTGTGCAAGTGTACGGTTCTTCAAAGTTAGTCTGCTACAAACAAAAACAGCCCTGCAGTGGATTGGAATCTACAAAACAAAACAACATGCACTATTCATGGCCAGACTATTTTCAAAAGGCTGAGAGTGTGGAAGAAACTGACAGGCGGACATACATTCACTGGTGTCAATTTTCTGCTCATGGCAGGAGCTCAGGATATCAAGGCAAATGATGTATGGGTACCTGTGTGTGTGTGTGTGTGTGTGTGTGCGTGCACATGGTATGAGTACGAGTATACGTACCAAGTGTGTGCCTGTTGCCATGTGCCTATGTACATGCACACACACACGGTTGGTCACAAAGTGCTGTTAAACAACATGAGGAACAACACTGTGCACCAAAGCCCATGTGTGCATTGGTCCACTTGAACCACCAGACACACGCCCGTATGCAAACACACATGGGCCGAGGATGCAGCTCCACATGCACGGCACCATGGTCGTCACGCACATGTCAAATACATCAAGACACTCAGAAATTCCACAGCAGACAAGCCGTTACCCAGAAGAACTGTATCTGTGTCTGTTGGTCTGTGGAAAGGAAGGCACGGGGTGTGAAAGGCCTGCGTTTCCACTCAGACCAATCCTATAATTCCGCAGACAACTCAGGGTACCCATGCCAACCATCTGTGCTGAGAGCTATATCTGATCTTTTCTCTTTTAATCTCTCTCTCTTCCTTGATGGGATTATTCCATCCATTGTGTTTCTGTGGAACTGGCTGCTAATTTCCCCTTTTTGGACAATAAAGTTACCTTTAACAGTCAGCATCAATGGCTCAATATAGCACATCAATGGCTCAATATACAGTAATAAGTAAGTTAAGTTAAAGTTTATATGTATAGTACTTTTCTAAGTCACAAAGCGCTTCAGACAATAATGCAATGATGCAAAAAACAGAAAATTGCAGTAAACAATAAAAGGTGAAATACACAATAAAATACTCCAGTAAAAAATTTGACATAAAATAAGACAATATATAAGACAAAATACGATAATATAGCATGATAACTGTCAGAATCATACTGGAATCACTGCAGCCTGGATAATACCAGAGGTACAGTATGTATCATACTGAATATACGCTGCAGAATAGGACCTCCCACCAATAGAGGGCAGTGTCTCCATCGCTACAGGTGTAAGTCAAACAAGGGTCTGGTTTCAAGACCAGAGTATGACGTGATGCGAGAAATCTGGGTAATAGAGCAGTCTGTTTACACAGCAAACTATTGGAACTTGTGTGACAGGCGCTTCAGAAGCTGTTTACTTCAGGTGAATCAACTGTTTTGACAAGTCACCTGTAAAACACTTGCCTCAGACATCAAGATCAGCCAGGCGCATCAAAGACGTTTCCGCCCCGGCCCATTTGGCAGAGGGTCGTAGAATGTAGGGCGCTGGTGTGAGGAGACCTGAAGCTGGCAAGGGGGACGTCGGGGGGGTTTCAATCACCTGATGATCATGTGTAAAAACGGATGTAGTCTGTGATTATATATGTGGTATTTAAACTTTTCTGTTAATATGAAAATATATGTGCGCAAATGTTCATAATTTCCAAACTTTATTCAAACTGATTTATAGACATTACTATGATTTATTTGTTAGTAGTTAAAAGGCATGAGACAAACAATAAATAAGACCAATGTCTGTGCAGTGCCTTCAGTAAACAGGTTTAATACAGCGCT
Organism: Typhlichthys subterraneus; assembly: GCA_027564835.1. Lineage (NCBI taxonomy): Eukaryota > Metazoa > Chordata > Actinopteri > Percopsiformes > Amblyopsidae > Typhlichthys > Typhlichthys subterraneus. Next base: position 6,028,414 of record JAODUH010000018.1, read on the forward strand.
ATATTGTAGGGCCAAGTAGAGTATGCCTCATCTGACCGACTCAAATTCATGACATGCTGTACAGGAACAGCACCGTACCAACACACTGCAATACAAATGCACACCCTTCCCCACTTCACTACAACAGAAAAGTCCAGCCATTATTAGTGGACAGATACAAACAACATGGTTCATAACAAGAACGGTTATATTTGTTATATTTGCAAAGACTTGATCGGCCTTCGATCTGAATTACTTTCTGCCTGAAAAACATGCTGAAAAGAGGTTTGAAATACCGAAAACACTCGCATGCACGCACACACACACGCATAAAATATAAACAATAGAGCGCAAACATTAACTCTCCCTTCTTGACATTTAGTTTATGGCCATTTGTTGGATTAAATGAGTCAGAGGACACCAGCACGTTTGTGTGTCAGACTCGGTGTGATGGCCAACAGGACTAGCCAGTGAATGGCTAACTGGAATGTGTGGGAGGCAGTAATGTGTAACACACACACACCTGGCCAGGCGCTGATCATCCATATTCATCATCTGTGAGAATGAGGTGCCTAAGCTTTAGTGCAGGTCATAGTGCATCACACACCACTTCATAACAGGGGTCCAAGTGTGAATCCACTGACCTACATCACCCTGGGTCACTGCAGGGTACGCACATTCACTGTTACCAAACGGACAACTCAACTAAAATAGTAAATATGAGTCATTTATTCATCAAAGCTGATTATAACAGTCTAATGTATGTAATGTATTATCGCACAAGCATACACAAATATAATGTAGTCACGTTTCATTCATCTGGAATGACAAATAGCAGTGCGCCCCTTCTAATTGTTGCTGCAGGCCCAAGGCAACGTTGTTCATTTCACTTAGCGACAGGTCAGCGGGAGGCGGGACCATTAATACTGCAACATGTCCATCCATCTAGCAGAACAAGAGGTTGGGCACTGGGCGCACCTCACAGGCTGCTTCCAACACACGTGAGCACATTACCAGTGCTGTGGGGCAGCACAGCCAGCCATTCATTAGATGCACACATACAGCTAGCATGCATTACGCACACATATGCATACACAGGCAGACTAACAGTCAGAGACATGTACGCGCCCCTGCATGCGCACACTCACACACAGTTACGGTAACACACAGTGGTGATGGACACGCACACTGCACCCACACCCACACACAGCATTCACAGACAGGGAGATGAGGCTTGGTGGAGGCCTAGTCTCACACACACACACACACACACACACACACACACCAGGTACAGTACACAACAAATCACTCACTTCATATCCCCAGCCATCACCTCTCTGTGTGCTTGCCATGTTCACGTGCACGTGCACACTCCCAAACACACATCCCAGTGGAGACAAAGCCATGTCAGCTGGTGTGTGACAGAAAGAGTAAGAAAATATAATTATCTTATATTTTATATAAAGTCTGTTGTTTTCACACACACACACACACACACTGACACATACGCAGATCTCCTGACAGGGTTGGAGAGAAAGACACGCACGTTTTCAGATCAATCACTCAGAAGTATTTACACATGCACCTGGGGTACAGGGCCTGGCAGACAGCTTGGAGCATGGCCGCTGCATTTAAGTGCTTTTCAATGTGTCTGTGGTGTCCACATCTATTTCACACTCATCCACACCTCAAAGTGGGAGAAAAAGATGTTTCTGTGACCTTTAGCAATTGTCGAATCTGGAGAAAGGCAGAGAGAAAGAGAAAGATGTTTAAGGGGTGTGTATGCCTTACATAACCTTTTAAATATCACGGAAAGAACGACCTGAATAAGGGGCATCTTAGTTGTTGTTAGGTGCCGTGCCCAATGGCACATTGTCAGTAGTACCTAATGGTGAGAGAGGTTCCCATATGATGCCAGTCAGCCAAAGATTAGAATATTGAGGCCCCAAAAAATTTTAATTTTTCCACTTTCCTTTAATTGTTAGTTTGTGGTCAGGCCGTAATGTTTCCATTAGGATTAGGTCAATAAAGGAAAGGCATATAAGTTTTCACCTTCACATTACAGCTGGCTTTCATGAAGTCAGCTCTTTTCTGTGGAAGCAGCGTTTCAATGGCAGTGCAGACCCTTGCTATTCAAGCAGGGGTCAGTGTGTCTGGAGGTGTGTGCTAGGCTGGAGGGTTTGAACGGAGACCATAGCAGTGTTCAGGAGGGCTCTCCAGGGCGCTGTGCCGTCCTGAGGTGCAGTCAAGGAGAAGTCGGAGCTCCAGAGAGCTTCTCCCTCCCTCACCAATGCAGCCACACTTCCCTGCACCTCCCAACAAATCAATATGGCCGTGCAAAGTGCAGCCTGTACAACGAGAGGGACGTCCTACAGCCCTGTCCCTAAGGCAGTGTGACTGGTCCTGGGGGGAAGCGGGGGGGGCGGGGGCAGGATCGATAAGCAAGTGGAGCGTAACTGATCATCTGCTGCATGTGTAGGGTGGAGCCAGTCACCCACTCATCGCCCTGTAGTCTGTGAGGGATGGAAGGGTGGATGAAGGGAGGGATGGATGGATGATGGAGAGATAGATGGATACATGTCAAATGGAGAGATTAATGAATAATAGAGAGATGGATGGATGGATGGATGGATGAATAATAGAGAGATGAATGGATGGCTTGATGGATGGATGAATGGATGGACTGATGGATGGATGGATAAATGATGGAGATGGATGGATGGATGGATGGAGAGATGATAGGGAGATAGATGGACACATGAATAATGGGGAGATGGATGAATAATGGAGAGATGGCTGGATGGATGGATGGATGGATGGAGAGGGATGAATGGATGGATGGATGGATGGATGGATGGATGGAGATGATAGGGAGATAGATGGACACATGAATAATGTGGAGATGGATGAATAATGGAGAGATGGCTGGATGGATGGAGAGAGAGGGATGGATGGAGAGAGAGGGATGAATGGATGTATGATGGAGAGATAGATAGATGGATAAATAATGGCGAGATGGGTGGATAATAGATGACAGAGGGATGGATGGAGGGATGATGGATGGATGGCGGGGCAGAGTAGCCACACACAGTAGCACTTCCGGTGTCTCAGCATGACACACATACTGATGCACATACTGTAGACAATCTAGATGTTTGTGGAGTCAACCTGTCACTCCCTACTGTGACCTCTGTGTGACCACTGTTAGCCACTCTGACATATGCTATCATCTACTGCCATCACAGCCCTGTGATTCTCCTTCAGCTGGTGTAAAATCATGTGGATCCCATGCCATCTATCTTTATTATTATTATTTCATGTTTTTGTAAGAGCTGGAGTTAGCCTACTTGTCAAATTGCTGATAGGATCTTGCCCTAATCACAACTAGTAAACAAAATACAATGCATGGCATCACAAACAAGCTAGTAGTCTAAATTCAACTCTGAAATCACTTAAACTATTAGATAAATGTTTGGATAAAAACATATGTGGTCTCAACATCTAGGACGAGTGTAATTGTATCTGGGTCTGCAGCCCAGCTTATCTGGCAATATCATCTGACCTAATATTAATATTACATTATTTGTGGAGGGGAGGTCATTCACATGTCATTCACAGCTGTCTATATGATTGTCAGGCTTCATTCCTGGAACCCTGCAGCAGATAAGTTGTCTATAATGGCATTAGCCAAATCCTTAAGTAAAGCAGAAGGCATTTGTCTTGCATGAGAAGACACCTTGTTTCTTGATTTTTTCTGCACTCATTGTGAACAAAGGCAAATATTCTACCAGGAATTGAATATCTTAATCCCCTTACACTCTCCCCAGTATCTTAAATGGTGACAGATTAACATCATGGTTTACAAACCTAGCCATTTGAAAATGGTATTGCTAGTTGCACACTGCATGCATGCATGTGTTTAAAAGGATGGTTAATGTTAAAACTACAAGAAACAAACAAACAGTAGTGTAGATGGATGATGCCCAGGCTGGGCCTGACCCAACACACATACAGTACATACCGGGACCTGTCTCAGCCCATTGACTGGGTGCCATGGTTACTGTTCACACTTGCTAATTATTACAGCCAATCAGAGAGGTTAACGGGGCGGAGCCTGGCCAGACCATGTTCTGGGGCCTTCACCAGCTGGCAGAAACAGAGGTGAATGCATTACACACTGGCCTCCTCCTCCAACACAAATAAAACACCCTGACGCCTGAGGTGTACTTAGCGCGGAGAGGAAAAGGAAGGCGAGGGAATGAGAGAGAAGGAGAAGGAGAAGGAGAGAAGGAGGGAGCATCAGATAGTGTGATGTCCAAGTGCCACCTAGTGACAAGTCTCCTCTGGTCCTCCAGGCTCCAGAGGACAAGGGGGCCTGGCTCAGAAACACAGCCCAGGACAGAAGGCCTGCTATGGGAGGGGCCAACACAATTTACAGCCTCATCACCGTGAAAGCAACAACAGAGGTGCCATTGGCATTTCTACACAAGATATTTGCTTTTAAATTAATTCACCTCTTGCAAAACTCAGACGTGCTGAATACTGATGCTATTTACAATATTATTTACAGAAATATGACACAGTAGCACACACTACTTTTATTTAACCTGTGTTCCTACCGTTGCTTTGGGCTGCCCGTGTTTATCTAGGGTATGGGTGTGATCATGGTCAAGTGTTCTCATGCCTGTAGCCCGAGGAGAGGCGTCTCTGGGCTCCATCCCCTCATTAGCCCAGGTATAAATCACTACTGCCCAGAGGTGAGAAAGATGAGATCGTAGGTGAGCTTGAAATAATGCTTATGTCACGGTGGGGCAGCCCTCCATTATGGCCGCTTCAAAAACTATTAATCTTGCTTGTAGTCTGTGGCCTAGAAATAATTACTCCATCTAACCCATGTAATACAGCGTGACCAGCAGGCCAGTCCTGGTCAATCTGAGGCCAGGGTAGGGTGTGTGTGGTGGTGGTGGTGGTGGTCACAAATTACCAGGCCGTCTCCAACTGCTGGGTGACGGATGTCCTGTTCTCTCCAACTGTGGCCTTTACACTCCCTACACTGATTTAGATAGATACGACTAAAACAGTACATGGATGCAAGCAGACATTATGGAAGCTACACTGATCCAGTACTGTTAATGGTTCATAGGAAGTATATTAGTAGATTCTATCTGCATCACGATATATAATGCATTGCATTTTACATCTATTTTATTTTCCACATACTAACTTGATACAGTGCTATCTAACTGTACACCATGTGAAAATATGTACTCAAACTGTTCAAATGAAAGATATAGTACTTCAAGTTAACAGGGTGTAATCCACCTGACCACATCCATCACCACTGCTCAACACTGCCCCCTATGAAGCAGCCCGGCCACTGCAAGAGCCAGCTCCCTCATGACGGCGGAGCCATCCATCACAGAAACACAACAAACACTCACAATAATAAACCGTGGCAACACAATAAAAGCGGCTATTGGAGAAGCACGCACAGCGGGCGTCCAGGAGCCTCCACAGGCCAGTCGGCCTCCATGATCGTCACAGGAAGTGCGTATGAGATGACACAAATAAACACAGCCCTCCGGTGGCTGTCACAGCCGGCGTCGCAGGTGCACATTTAATTAGGCGGGGTGAAGTCTCCCTTGTTGTGGCGGGAGAGGAGGGGGTCTTAGCTACGCAGAGCCACTGTACCGGTACACACTACATCCTAATCAGGTGTCACCGCAGCTTTTGATCAGCCCGCCAAAACTGGTCAGGGATGGGGGGGTGATGGAGGAGAGAACAAAGAGAAAGAAGCTGTCAGAGGGGCGTAGGCACGGGTGAGGAGGAGGATAGCTTGCCCATTAGCGGACTAGATCCCTGTATCCTACCTCCTTTCCTCCTCTCCTCCTCTCCTCCCTTCCTCCCTCAACATATTGGCTGGCAGCTGCAGGCCTGTTATTGGATGCATCACACAATGCCAGAGGTCTCCCACATCACAAAGCCCTGTCCTGGAATGACACACCTATACTGTATGTACGCCACATGTAGACCTACCAATGGCTTTCATGAATGCGCAGTGGGCTGGGAAACGGATATTTAAAGCCGTAGGTGGCTACTTTAAAATATACAGTACAGTATCATATGACATTAAAGACTTTATAGATACAGTACCACACTCAGGTACTGTAGTGCTGCTGAGAAGCTGCTTGGCTTAGTGCAGTGTGCTGCCTCCTCCATGACAGCAAGGCAGGCCGAGCAGCAACACACACGTGTGATGTTTACCGTTCCGTTTCTCTTCATATTGAATACATTAGCCAACTGAACGTCCTGACGAACACAGCCGAGTGACAAGGCCTGATCTGCTTTGCAACTACCGTGGCAACCGAGATTAGAGCCTAACAAAGAGCTGACGAGTGGAAAAAAATGTCTAAAACCCCGGAACAGCGATACATAAATTAATTAAAGGACAAACATTTTTCAAAAAACAAGTGCAGAATTAAAGTTGGAACATCTGTCAGCGACTTAGCTTTCCAAAGTAATACCAATGTTAGAACATTTATACCCTTGAAGTTAATGATCCCCTGTTTAATTGACAGTTGAGGCAAACTGACTGCAGCATCTTGCTGTGGTGACAAGGATAACCCCCTCCCCCCTTTACAAAATAAAAAAATAAAGAAATAAAACTGTTTAAAGAACCTTGGCATTAATCCCCATTGTCGTTCCGACACAGCGGAGGGACTTACAAACACTGATAACTGTGGCTGTCTATTTTGGGGGAGTTACTGGGACAGCAAAACAGACGCTCTCCTCCATCCAGCAGCTCAGATTAGTTCAATCTCTGCATGCTGCCAGTCAGCCAAGACAGTAGCCTGTCATCACATTTCATGAAAGTCCATCTCATGCAAGACCATGCCTGTGATAAATGTCTGTGAGAAGGGCTCCCCTTTACGGCTGATAGTGGCTGTTTGTGGTACACTGCTGCTGCTGCTGGATTAGACGCTGCACACACACTGGCAAGTTTAAAGGGCCCTAATCCCACACAAGTTTTGCATATGCACAATCAAATGTGCAACACATTCCCATACAAGTGCAACACACATGCACTAATGATAAACTCACATTCCTGTGCAATAATGCTTGTTTGAAACATAAGACCAGTCTCCAGTCTCCAGAAATGTAGCTATTAATGTAAAAATTACTTAAATCCATCACAGCATCTTCAGCTAAAGCACCTTATTAATAAACAGCATACTAACATAACGTTAGAGGATTCACGGAAAGATCAGGAAGCCAAGCAGGTAAAGATCTCTGACTACAATCTGTGAATGAGTGAGAGAACAGCACATCAAAAAGTTTGAGTATCTAAATTAACAAGGTACTAATTACTGTAGAGCAAGAGGTTACAGTGCTAATGAACAGAGGATGATATTCCTGAGAGCTTGTTGACAGCTGTGTGTGTGTGTGTGTGTGTGTGTGTGTGTGTG
>JAODUH010000018.1:6035958-6047246 GCA_027564835.1 Typhlichthys subterraneus
GCTAATGAACAGAGGATGATATTCCTGAGAGCTTGTTGACAGCTGTGTGTGTGTGTGTGTGTGTGTGTGTGTGTGTGCGTGCACACGCGTGCGTGGGTGTGTGTGTGCGTGTCACTCCACTTCAAACTGTCCTGCAACAAATGACAGTGGTTGCCCTTGACACCACAGGGCCAGGGCACACATGACACAGACGATGACAAGTGAACCCTGGGAACTGTCTGACCCCTTGCCTGCCCCACACACACACACACACACACATATGCACGCGCACACACACGCGCACACACACACACACACACACGCACGCACACACACGCACCAAACCCCCACACGCAAATGGCTGTTTTCACACACAAACACACACACAATCAAACGCGTCACATTAATGCATGCATTCAAACAAACAAGCACGCACACAGAGCCCTGACATACACACCCCCCCCATACACACAGACACACACACCATCTCAGCGGAGAAGATGTTTGGCCAGACAGTAGACGTGACCCGCTGGCCTCCCGTCAGCCTCATCTCAATAAGCCAAGTGTGAAGCAGAGAAATCTGCCTATATTGTGATGGGAAGAGAAACATATAGGGGGTTATGCACATCTTATCATGTGGTTGACAGCACCGGTGGATCAAATAATGGGCTGTTGTGTGTGTGTGTGTGTACTGTGCACCACTGTGCAGGTGCATGTGAAGATGGGGCTATGCCATTGGCTGACAACACAGTGCCGCCCGCGTGCAGCCGTCCGACGTGGAAGTCCGTCACTCAGGCCATGGAGGAGGAGGTGCGGGGAGCGGAGGGGAGGGGTTAAGCTCAGAGAAGACAGCGATGAGAGGCAACTGTCATGCACCAGTGCTCGCTCAGGAGAGCCTGTCTCCGCAAGAACATGCAAAGTGGGCCGCCCGTTCCCTGACATAACGCACACACACACACACACAGTCTTCAAGGAAAGGGCAATGCTACAACGTAGAGAAGGCTTGGTCTCTCTGACAACGTGCCATTCAAGAAGTCCGTGGCCCTCTAACATATGCCAGGTGAAGTCAGAATGACGAAACTGTAGGTTCACCGAGATGTGACCAGGCTGCCTGAAGCCACTTCACTGAAGCACACACACCACAGTGGAGACAAACAACATTTGATTTACAGTGATCAGAGATAATTAGACCATTTTCACACCAGAAATAATCAGAATGGGCAGAAATAGCAGCGACAGCAGCATAGTGGTAAACACAGTAATTATAGTGTCCCGTTTTCTAAATATAAACAGCCCCACCAGGACCCAATGAGTCCACTGGCCAAGGGGCTGGTAAGGTCAGAAAAATCTACCCGCCAAGTATTTGTTTTTACTTAATTACAATTTTACTATATTGTAATTAAACATGTTCTAGTATTTCATTGTGATACTAAGACGACAGCGCAACTCACCACACCATAGATATGTAGGGCTATCTACTACCTATTATAGCCTACTTACTGTAGTCAGTCTCAACTCTCCTCTCTCTCTACAACTTTATCTCCAAACCCCCAATGCTCACATTAGTTTATTTTTGCAGTGCTTTGTCCTCTGGTTTTAATTTTTTGAAAGCTTAGCTTAATTCTTTTGAATATTGCCACTGCACATATTTAGTCTGACAGTATAGCAGGTGGGGCTTTCTGGATACCATTCACCTTATTACCGCTCTATGTAATAACACAAAAAAGATGCAAACATGTATGTGGTCGTGTCGGCTAATTCTGTATACGAGCCAATGTGAGTGCCGCTGCTGAATTTGCGATATTGTTAACTACATCTTTTTCATGCAAAACCTATTTCACAAGTAGGAGGTTTGTGTAATTAAGATATTCGCTAAAATAAAACATTTTGAAATGATTTGAATAGTAACTAAGACTTCTTCAAACCGCTTCAGTAGCTCGAACGGCGCTGTTCGAGCCTAGATCGGTAGTCATTATTTATTATTTTGGAACATGTCCTACCTTGTTGGAATGTCCTTCTGTAGCTGTGTGCAGCCAACAGTACATCCTGGTCAACCTTCAGTTTACATGAATTGCCCTGTCCAGCTCTCACTAGATAACATTGATTATGCCGTCGAGAACCGACGCTTTGCCACATTCTTACCTTTTTTTTCCTTTTCTTTTTTAAATCACGATGCCTGCGAAACCTCTTGATGTCTGTCAGTTATCGGCGATGGACGATGCCATCATCTATCAGCCCAACCCTACCGTGAACATCGCTAAAATATTACTGCAAAAATGTAACTAATGGATTAATGCTTTTAGCTTGCAGATGTAATTTAACTGTAATGCTTGGCAACGTTAGTACACAAAAAAGTATCTTTGGATGAAAAGAAATCTAGAAAAGGAAATTAGTGAGTTGGCCAATCTCCTGATGATGGCAGTGTTAAAATGTGGTACTCTAGTCTGAACTTAAAGGAAATGTAACCCCTAACCCTTAAATATAAGTGCCTTGCAATAGCAAGCATCCTATACAGGAAATTGAAACATTGGCTGTATTATTGCTTTTCTCTACCAAATAAGCTATGCAGCAAATGGAACCCCTAACCCTGGCAGTGTTAAGGCCTTGCTTTCGTCACTGATCTACTCGGGACTTGGTAATGGAATAACATTAATGTTCTTAAAGCAGGTAGAATGTCTGGTATTTTGTGAATAGTGGTTAGTAGCAAAGGGACTGCGTCCAGTTGGCAAGGATAGACTAAGCTAATGCCAATGCCAAAGTTGACTCCACAGAAGAGGGACCTTTGCATAATCTCCCTGAGGCAGTGAGCTACACGCCAGGTGTTTTAACACACTTCCACCGCACACATTTATGGAAAAGAACTTATGATGTACAAATTAACAGTTAGAATTTACAGAGCCCCGTGAACATGGCCTCCTGTGGCTTTGGTGAATGAAGGGTTCGGACTTTACATCAAAACCAGATGCTTCTTAACAGTAGGTACTTCCTTTTATTGGAAAGGTGAGTCATTACAAAGGAAAATAAATTCACAAATAAACAGCATCAAAATCTTTCTTCGCTACGGTTCAGGTGGCTATTCCTAGTAGAATTATTTTTATTGGCTCTAGTTAAAACTGGCTTGTTGGCTGACATATCTAACAGTATATGTACATAATGTGGGCCTATAGGCCAATGCTGAATGATCTAACTAATCACTTGTGATGTCCACACTGGAACTGACATGTCAAACAAGTGTATTGAACCTGTCGACAGTGGTTACCCAAGCGCACATAGTAGGGCCGTACATTCACATGCACACAATTCCTACAGCACATATGTGCGCATGCGAGCACATGAACACACACATTTGAGACAGAATATAGAACATAGCCGGGACTAACTAATGAACCCTCTTGTGGCTCTGGTCTGCGCCTGAGGTTAGCGGGTCATCTCTATGTTTATTCAGCACCATTGCAATGAGTTAACAGCACCTATTGATTGAATTGATTATTCTACGTCTCTCATGTGACGTGCATGACAGATGAAGCCTTCGAGGGGGCAGGTCGGACACCATGTAATGTCACTGCATCTGATGGCCGATTGTGGCGTGAGTTGCATTGCGGGCCTTGTTTGCAAATATGCTGACACAAGTTGAACCTGCGTGGTCGGTGACATGTAGTGCTCCATGTAGCGGCTGGCTGACACATGAGCTGTCAAGGCCAGTTTGGGGAGAAGCAGTAAATCTCATGTAGGAGAAATTGGTTTATTACTGCATTCTAGCAAACTCCAAGAGAAACCTGTCACAGCTTTGAAAAGTGGGTAACCTAAAAACTATTCAGAATCATCATGAACTGCGGGAAGTGACTGCAGTCACCAATGAAACATGTTAAATCTTATTTAAGAGTCTAACCATTGTTAAGTTTATTTTATTAGTAATTCTCCCCAGCAATTTTCTCACAAACTCATATATTTCTCCATTAAACAATATGGATGTCAGTATATCTTCACAATGTATATTGTATTCTGCTATTTTTATAGGCCATTCTCAAAGACAACAACATTGTCACTTTTAAGACATCAACAACTGGGACATTCCATCGTCTGTTGTGATTCTTGCAGGCAGTGCATGACTGTTCACGCATGAAGGAGCGTCTACGTTATGACCAGCGTTCCATCTCATAGAAAGCTGTGTGCTAATGCCTACCATAAGGCCATATCTGCTTTTCCATTTGAATGTTTAGCATGATCACAGACCTCCTCAACACACATGGGAGTCCCTGGCAGGCCAACTTAGCAATGTGCCCAGAGACAATGCAGAGCCACATTGTAAAAGTTGATATCCTCCCAGATGCAAACCAAATGTAGCCATCATGCACCTTTAAAATGGCATACATTTAACACAGCCCACTATTTGAAAAACATTATAAACTCAAGGAGAGGCATGCACATGAATCTAAAGATGCCACATGGAGATTCAGTTAGTCTATGACTAGCAGGATCATATGTTCAGTCACATGTTCAAGTCACACCTGGATATCTAATTATTCTATTATACAGGCTTTCATTTTGAAATGTTATTTTGACATATTATGAATGAATAGGCCTAATAATGACGCACCCACAATGTATTGCCTCCACAATAAAGTAACAAAAACTACGTAGAGAATCAAAAGATTTTCTTTTATCACTCACATCTAATGTGTCACGAAAGCTTTGCCATAATCGTCGTTAATAGTATTTTTAAATATGATTCTGACTGATCACCTATGCTCGTTAACCAATAAGATTAAAAAGTTATATTTAGAATGCAGCCTGTGAGTGTCCATGGCCGAATGCCGCAGGTAATCACAGCTGAGCCGAGCTGACTACAATAACAGCAAAATGAGGCTTATAGAACTTTACAGGCGGTCTTGTTTTGTAATACGAAATAAGCATCAGTAACAGATATACTAAAAGCTAAGCAACACAAACATCAATAACCTACATTAGATTTTTACTTTGCTTGGGACTGTCACAAGTTACCGCAGAACATGTTATATAAAAATAAGAAGTAGTTTATAGCTTTTAGTCACAAGTACTTACAGCTACATAAGGATACATTCTATACATAAAAACACAAAACAAAAGCATTCTGGGGATGAAAACAGAATGTTCTTAAAAAGGATTCATACATCAAGTGTTACCCCGCTCCACTACAAGAGATGTAGAGAAGAGAGGGCTCAGTCTAAGCTCTTTATAAATGTTATTATTTAGCGCTACGGACAGCGCTTCTTATCCAGGTCAATTCACACATGTAAAACAGCACTGTAAAACATTGCACTTGTTGACTGATGATGTCATCACAACAATTAGCCTATCTACAGTGTAACAAGCACAGAGCAGATGTCAACAATGACTCATGCAACGCTGACGGTGGATTTATTATCATTCACCCCTTGCCATAGGGAAAAACTAAAAGTGAGCAATACTAGCAAACAATAGTAACCTACCATAATTTACGTAGCCTAGCTAGCGCATACCGTTATATTGAAGTGGTTGGTGTCCGACTTTTTTTTTAACATAAAAATGCCTCCAACCCGATGACGAAACATTTAATAAACTCCGGTTAATACACGGGTGCTGTTAATAGTCGGGAAATTCTGGTATATCAAAAGTTTTTTTTTCTTCTGTTTTTGCCTTTTTCAGACTTTGGTCTGATTTGCTCTAGTAAAACAGGTATTTGATTAAGACCGTGTTCAAAGAGATCGTATGGTAGCGATGTGCGACTGCTGAGCTAGTGCCGAGTCTGCTGACAAGCCCATAGTTTTATTTTTTTTATTATTATTTTTACAATGCAGCAAAATGCCAACTTTTTAAACAAAAGTATTTACCGGTCACAATTCTTATTGACGGTTAACGGTTAACCAGTTAACTGTGAACATCCCTGGTTGTTCATCGTAGTAATTTATAAAATTAGTTCATCTAATTATATCTATTGATTCAATGTTGCTTTATTTATTACAATTTATTTCCGTTATCAGTATAGCACAGTTTACAGCAACATACTGTACATGCACTGTGGGTAGGATTTGATGGCAGCATTATGTTACAGAGCAGCATGACTAACCATGCTGATCTGTAAACAGCCCAGTCCAACTATATGAGCCAAGACAGGCTAAATAGATGTGGGGGACGGGTTAGCACCAGACTAATCAACCCTCGCCCAACACTCATATCCGATCAATGAAAGACCTGGGGCCTAGGGCCAACACTATATAACACACCCAAGCTTCATATTCATTCATTGATTTTACTTTGCAGAATATTATATCATTGAACTCCAATGGGGGCAAAAAACAGAAGCAGGGTGTGAGGTCAACCCTCCGTGGATGGATGTTTGCACAATATTGATGGTGTACGCAGAAAGAAATGACTAAATATCCAGATCAATAGCTCGTTTCCCTAGCCGCAACAGGCCGCTCCAAATGGAAATATATAAATACATCGTGATGGCTACAGGAGTGGCCCTAACGAAGAGGGCTAAATGCCCGCCTTAAGGTAAACTCTTTGATTAGCCAGGCCAGGGGTGACTGGCGGCCTGCTGATGCTGGGATGCCACATTTCCAATGGCCTGAGGATAGCAATACACAGGGGGGCAGTAAAGAGGCCAAGGATATGACAGGGAGCGGTGCTAGCTGACCTGCCTATTCATTTGGAATGATAATGGCTCAGGCTACATCACACTTAGCCAGCCATGTTCCAATAATTCATCACTTATTTATAAAATTCTACCCTTTTCCACTATTGTATTAAACCAAGCTTACATTCCAAATGCAGTTATCACACATGTAAACAGGAGCTAGGCCTATATGCCAATGTTAAAAGCACTAACCCTGTGTGTTTCTGGTCAATAGAGAGGCACACACTGTGCATGGAGATTGTACCATGGGTATAGAGAGAGGTTATGTGCAGAACAGATCTCTGGGTGTGTTGATGAAAGGCCCTGAGAAACCTGCTCTTATTTACATCACACACAACATCCACAGCTCCTCGGCAGCCATAAATAGGAAGGATCCAGATCGTTGCCTGTTCCTTAATTAAATGAAAGCTGTTGAAAAAGCCCTTACTGTATAGCCCGCCCCATCCACACCTCCTAGTCACCGCAGAACAAAAGAACAACACATGGAGCAGCCCAGCCCACAGATGAGAACCTCCCGGGCGACCATCCTGCCCGGCTCTAAATCACAGATGGCTACACAGCCCGGTGGGTCCCTGCTGAAGCCCCCCAGCAGCAAGGCTAGTAGTCGCAGATCAACACCTCAACAGCAATAAGTAATTTGGTAGAGGATTAGCAGCATGATGGTCTGATCAATACAGGGTGCTCAGGCCATTAGGAATGCAGTGAGGAAATGGCCCTCCCTGGTAATAAAGCATAGTGTCTGGGTTCTCCTTCATTTGCTGACTCCATTAGTGTAATGGTGTCATTATCCGCCACAGCCGTATATTTCTGGGCCTTGGCTTTTCACCGGCTGGACTGGTGGGGTCTGATGGAGCTGTGAGAGCCCCCACGCCGAGTGTTCCCCTGTTGTACCCGGGGTCCGGGTGTAAATCTATCTCTGTTGGAGTCTGCGTGCTGCCCTCCCTCGTCTATCCCCAACCATGTTTTATGTCAGCAGCACCAAACACGATTTCTCCATTATTGGCTCATTAATAGAGCGAGCAGCATGTAGTGTGGGTTAAGAAGTAGAAAAGGATGGCTGGCGGAGTGCAAAGCTACTGAATGAGCTGAATCTAACACCCCCTCTCGCTCGCTACGGGACTGACATGACAGGACGCCGGCATTAGTCGCCGTAAATCGCTACCTTTACACTAATTCACTGGCGAACATTTTGTGTGGGAGAATTGATTAACCATGTCTGGGTATGTGGCCACATAATCAGCTTTTACCTCGCTAGTTGTTAATTTAACAGAACTGCCCAGGGAAACACAAACCATTTTAATGAGTGTTCAGGAATTAAATGCCCTAAACAGCTTGCACTGGCTGCCATAACCAGAGAAAACCAATGAGGCTGATCTGAGCGATGGGCTGGGCTGAGCTCAGGACCGCACAACATCTGGTGACCCTGTGTGATCATTACCTAGCCTGTAGCTCACACACACACTTACTGTTTCCACACTAGCAGAATCATCAGCAGTGGATAGACTGCAAGTCTGTGTCAATGACTAGTAGGACATACAGTAGGTCTAAAGAACAAGATCAATGCCATATTCAATGCTGTTAATCCATTCTATACCACGTTTATCAAGAGTGCATCCTGCTCTGATAAAACACATATCCATTGACTTTATAGGGTACGCAAGGAAGGAAGAATATTTTCATAACCAATGCTTCTTTCCTATGTACCCTAATGCATTTATGGGAAGATTAATACTAATGTGAAGTGCAGAAACTGAATGAAGGTAATACAATACACCAGGAAAGAAAATTAATTATGGGACTGTGTTCTGTGATTGATATAGAAATATGATGACCCTGTGGTCATAAGCTCAAACATTAGTTTTCAAAATTTCATTATTTTATATTTATCTGCATGAACAATTTAAATAACAGACATGATATGACATAGCATTCTCTGTTGCCATGGCTCTCTTCCCGATGTAGCAACCATATCATGTCTTGTGTCCAAGTGTACTAATTGAAACAATCCAATACTAGCAGTTAGAAATTAATATTTTGCATTAAAATGTTCATATACAGTTGAATGTACAGTACACTAGCAAGTTACCAAAAACATGTTTTAGACATGTGCTTACTCAATAGGACTTTCAAGGAGAATTGTGTTTAGATGGCTATATTTTGAATTAGCACGTATTTGAGAACACAACGACAGGAAGCCCATATTCACACACAGCACCTTTTTTAGAATTGTCATTAATGCAACACACTTAATTACTGTTTTTCATTACCTTACATTTTACCTTACCGTACATAGCCGCTGCTCTGTGTATTTGACAATAAACATGGAAACTATTGTATCTTAAGTATGCTTCATGATAACATTGATTAAACACCCATTGTAATAACACACCATCCATTAAGAATAGATGTAGCTCCTTCTATTCAGGTTGTCCTGTGGTTTTCCACCTACTTTGTCTGCACATTTGCACTTGTTCATCCCTTTATTTCAACAAATAAAGGGAAGTGTTAACAATGCTGCAGGACTCCCAGGCCAACTGGATCAAGTTCTCTGTAATAGGAGCTCATCTGGTGACCATAGGGTCTTTCATAAACAGGAGGAGCCACATCCAACATACTTCCAGTGCTGTCTGACATGATCCAAACACATGTGCCATTGCAGAGGGCGAAATGAGAAAAGAGGGAGAAAGAGACGGACATGCTGAGAACAGAGATTACTATAAGCCAAGCATGGCTGAGGATGCCTCGGGCACAGAGTCACTCTTTCCTGTGCAGCCAGAGCACATACCAGTTATTCAGCTGTACAGCATGCTAAAGGCTAATAAAACAAGGTTAGCACGCAATGCTAATGCAAACCATGCATAAGGAGCCATTGTTAGCAGGTCACAGTATAGTGTCGCAGAGCTAGCCTTTACTTACATAAAGTCTAGGACACAGCGCTGGCTAACTGCATCAAGAGCCGCCTACTTGACAGGAGTATTTTGATTGACATGCACATCAACCAACTACTAAATGACAAAGTCAGAAGTTAAACTAACAGAGGAAATTGTTGAGAAACTTACCAACACTACTCTGACTGTTAAGTAGGCTGCTGTTAGTGCTTAAAATATGTAACAACTGAAGTTAGTCAATAATGCAGGCTACTGGACTACCTTTGCACTGGAATTACAGATATCGACTTTGTGAGTGACAATGCTAACAGCCAATGAAAATCCACTTCTCAATTTCGGAAAGTGCTGTGGAGCTTACAGGAGTTAGACGTTCAGCACAGAGTTGCTTATGTGACGTAGTGCTAATGGACGGAAGAGGCTGAGACTAGTCACAGTATAATAACATCACAATGTGGGAAATGCCTACATTATATACATTTACAGTAGTAGCCCATTCACTTGGTTGAGCTCACATAAAATAATTAAACACGGTCTCAGTCATTGCACGCATGCACACGCACACACACTCTCACACTTATAAGAAGCTATACTGCTATACTGCCAGATCTGAGCAGATCAGACTTAATGACAACGTCTTATAATACCAACTTGGAGAATGTAGCATGTGTGTGTGTGCGTGCGTGCGTGCGTGTATGGTGTTGTGTGTGTGTGTGTGTGTGGGTACAATACATTAGTATGTGTACACACACACACAAACTATATAGTAGCTGCCTACACATACTAATGTATTGTATGCTGAACATGACACACAATGTCAATGGTAAAGATTCAGGGGCTTGTACAACTGTAAATTACAACATATCAGAGATATATTTTCGTTATAAAATAGTGCTATATGCAATTATATCCAATGCATGTAGAAGAATGGAAAAACAATGGAAAACACAATAAAGGAAACAGGCTAGGTTTGGTATGCATTGATATTCTCTGCTTTCCAGCCTCCAAAATGCAACTAGCACCAGCACACTTTGAGCATAAACGATTTAATGAGCGACAGGGCAGAGAATAAGCCTGAGCTAACGGAGAAAAACGCTGTCAATACCTTTCTTCTCTTCTCCCCCTCACTGTCACCCGATCTTTTCATGTTCCTGGAGTTCTGTTTACACTGCTTCGCTTTCATTTGAGCTACCACGGTTATTGTAGTACACTAATGAAAGACACCGTGCATATTATTTACATTTCTAACAGTAATTATATCAGCGCCTTTTCTGTTGAATTTAATAAGAGCATGTCTTTAATCCTGAAGGATGATCGGTCTTGTTTTCTACGGATAATTGTAAGGAATCCCTAAGACTGTAGAAATAAAAACTACAGGTCCCATAGTCAGTGCGTGATGACACAGACAACGCTTCTGCGCCCTGTAGCTGCTGAGCAGCGCAGCTACAGGGCAGTGGTACACCGATCTACATATATGTGAAGTGAGCTAATGCATGTAGCCTACGACTACATCCTTAACAGACCCCAGTAACCTGGTAGGCTAATGGTATAAGTGCTAAATACATTAGACTAAGTATGTCTGTTTAGTTGTTTTGTATTTTGGTGTTTAGTTAAACACCAACATTTTAAGTAAAATAATATAGAAAAAAAAGTAATAATATCCATCCATCCATCGTCATCAGCTTATCCGGAGTCGGGTCGCGGGGGCAGCAGCTCCAGCAGGGGACCCCAAACCTCCCTTTCCCGAGCCACATTGGAAAGCTCTG